>CAWUFW010034191.1:0-11378 GCA_963921515.1 Calotriton arnoldi
ACTTCGTTCAGTTACGTATTGCTGAAATGCCAGAAACCGGTCCTAGGATGCTTGTTTCCGGTCCAGGGAAGACATGGCTTGGCAGTTCGGGCTGGACTGTTCCCATGAGGCACAGGGTCAGACTGATTTGCATATGGCCATGTCTGAACTGGGGTGGTGGAGTGAGCTAAAGAATGATGATGGATTAAACCCAGATCAGTTGACTGGGGGTGAGTGTTTGATTGGCTCAAACGTTCCGTCCATCATCCCCTTTTGTATCGCTTTGGTCGCCCTAAGTTGGCGGGGTATGCCCAGACGTGGGTCCCTTGCTCACTTTGCCACTGGATTCAAGCAAGCCTGGCTGATGACGGCTGAAATGCCAGAAACCGGTCCTAGGATGCTTGTTTCCGGTCCAGGGAAGACATGGCTTGGCAGTTCGGGCTGGACTGTTCCCATGAGGCACAGGGTCAGACTGATTTGCATATGGCCATGTCTGAACTGGTGTGGTGGAGTGAGCTAAAGAATGATGATGGATTAAACCCAGATCAGTTGACTGGGGGTGAGTGTTTGATTGGCTCAAACGTTCCGTCCATCATCCCCTTTTGTATCGCTTTGGTCGCCCTAAGTTGGCGGGGGTATGCCCAGACGTGGGTCCCTTGCTCACTTTGCCACTGGATTCAAGCAAGCCTGGCTGATGACGGCTGAAATGCCAGAAACCGGTCCTAGGATGCTTGTTTCCGGTCCAGGGAAGACATGGCTTGGCAGTTCGGGCTGGACTGTTCCCATGAGGCACAGGGTCAGACTGATTTGCATATGGCCATGTCTGAACTGGGGTGGTGGAGTGAGCTAAAGAATGATGATGGATTAAACTCAGATCAGTTGACTGGGGGTGAGTGTTTGATTGGCTCAAACGTTCCGTCCATCATCCCCTTTTGTATCGCTTTGGCCGCCCTAAGTTGGCGGGGGTATGCCCAGACGTGGGTCCCTTGCTCACTTTGCCACTGGATTCAAGCAAGCCTGGCTGATGAGGGTTTTGAACCCGACACCGGTCCCAGGATGCTTGTTTCCGGTCCAGGGAAGACATGGCTTGGCAGTTCGGGCTGGACTGTTCCCATGAGGCACAGGGTCAGACTGATTTGCATATGGCCATGTCTGAACTGGGGTGGTGGAGTGAGCTAAAGAATGATGATGGATTAAACCCAGATCAGTTGACTGGGGGTGAGTGTTTGATTGGCTCAAACGTTCCGTCCATCATCCCCTTTTGTATCGCTTTGGTCGCCCTAAGTTGGCGGGGGTATGCCCAGACGTGGGTCCCTTGCTCACTTTGCCACTGGATTCAAGCAAGCCTGGCTGATGACGGCTGAAATGCCAGAAACCAGTCCTAGGATGCTTGTTTCCGGTCCAGGGAAGACATGGCTTGGCAGTTCGGGCTGGACTGTTCCCATGAGGCACAGGGTCAGACTGATTTGCATATGGCCATGTCTGAACTGGGGTGGTGGAGTGAGCTAAAGAATGATGATGGATTAAACCCAGATCAGTTGACTGGGGGTGAGTGTTTGATTGGCTCAAACGTTCCGTCCATCATCCCCTTTTGTATCGCTTTGGTCGCCCTAAGTTGGCGGGGGTATGCCCAGACGTGGGTCCCTTGCTCACTTTGCCACTGGATTCAAGCAAGCCTGGCTGATGACGGCTGAAATGCCAGAAACCGGTCCTAGGATGCTTGTTTCCGGTCCAGGGAAGACATGGCTTGGCAGTTCGGGCTGGACTGTTCCCATGAGGCACAGGGTCAGACTGATTTGCATATGGCCATGTCTGAACTGGGGTGGTGGAGTGAGCTAAAGAATGATGATGGATTAAACCCAGATCAGTTGACTGGGGGTGAGTGTTTGATTGGCTCAAGCGTTCCGTCCATCATCCCCTTTTGTATTGCTTTGGTCGCCCTAAGTTGGCGGGGGTATGCCCAGACGTGGGTCCCTTGCTCACTTTGCCACTGGATTCAAGCAAGCCTGGCTGATGACGGCTGAAATGCCAGAAACCGGTCCTAGGATGCTTGTTTCCGGTCCAGGGAAGACATGGCTTGGCAGTTCGGGCTGGACTGTTCCCATGAGGCACAGGGTCAGACTGATTTGCATATGGCCATGTCTGAACTGGGGTGGTGGAGTGAGCTAAAGAATGATGATGGATTAAACCCAGATCAGTTGACTGGGGGTGAGTGTTTGATTGGCTCAAACGTTCCGTCCATCATCCCCTTTTGTATCGCTTTGGTCGCCCTAAGTTGGCGGGGGTATGCCCAGACGTGGGTCCCTTGCTCACTTTGCCACTGGATTCAAGCAAGCCTGGCTGATGACGGCTGAAATGCCAGAAACCGGTCCTAGGATGCTTGTTTCCGGTCCAGGGAAGACATGGCTTGGCAGTTCGGGCTGGACTGTTCCCATGAGGCACAGGGTCAGACTGATTTGCATATGGCCATGTCTGAACTGGGGTGGTGGAGTGAGCTAAAGAATGATGATGGATTAAACCCAGATCAGTTGACTGGGGGTGAGTGTTTGATTGGCTCAAACGTTCCGTCCATCATCCCCTTTTGTATCGCTTTGGTCGCCCTAAGTTGGCGGGGGTATGCCCAGACGTGGGTCCCTTGCTCACTTTGCCACTGGATTCAAGCAAGCCTGGCTGATGACGGCTGAAATGCCAGAAACCGGTCCTAGGATGCTTGTTTCCGGTCCAGGGAAGACATGGCTTGGCAGTTCGGGCTGGACTGTTCCCATGAGGCACAGGGTCAGACTGATTTGCATATGGCCATGTCTGAACTGGGGTGGTGGAGTGAGCTAAAGAATGATGATGGATTAAACCCAGATCAGTTGACTGGGGGTGAGTGTTTGATTGGCTCAAACGTTCCGTCCATCATCCCCTTTTGTATCGCTTTGGTCGTCCTAAGTTGGCGGGGGTATGCCCAGACGTGGGTCCCTTGCTCACTTTGCCACTGGATTCAAGCAAGCCTGGCTGATGACGGCTGAAATGCCAGAAACCGGTCCTAGGATGCTTGTTTCCGGTCCAGGGAAGACATGGCTTGGCAGTTCGGGCTGGACTGTTCCCATGAGGCACAGGGTCAGACTGATTTGCATATGGCCATGTCTGAACTGGGGTGGTGGAGTGAGCTAAAGAATGATGATGGATTAAACCCAGATCAGTTGACTGGGGGTGAGTGTTTGATTGGCTCAAGCGTTCCGTCCATCATCCCCTTTTGTATCGCTTTGGTCGCCCTTAGTTGGCGGGGTATGCCCAGACGTGGGTCCCTTGCTCACTTTGCCACTGGATTCAAGCAAGCCTGGCTGATGACGGCTGAAATGCCAGAAACCGGTCCTAGGATGCTTGTTTCTGGTCCAGGGAAGACATGGCTTGGCAGTTCGGGCTGGACTGTTCCCATGAGGCACAGGGTCAGACTGATTTGCATATGGCCATGTCTGAACTGGGGTGGTGGAGTGAGCTAAAGAATGATGATGGATTAAACCCAGATCAGTTGACTGGGGGTGAGTGTTTGATTGGCTCAAACGTTCCGTCCATCATCCCCTTTTGTATCGCTTTGGTCGCCCTAAGTTGGCGGGGTATGCCCAGACGTGGGTCCCTTGCTCACTTTGCCACTGGATTCAAGCAAGCCTGGCTGATGACGGCTGAAATGCCAGAAACCGGTCCTAGGATGCTTGTTTCCGGTCCAGGGAAGACATGGTTTGGCAGTTCGGGCTGGACTGTTCCCATGAGGCACAGGGTCAGACTGATTTGCATATGGCCATGTCTGAACTGGGGTGGTGGAGTGAGCTAAAGAATGATGATGGATTAAACCCAGATCAGTTGACTGGGGGTGAGTGTTTGATTGGCTCAAACGTTCCGTCCATCATCCCCTTTTGTATCACCATCACAGCTTTTTGTACAAAAGATCTCCGCTAAAGAGCCCTCTCACGGGGCTTGTGGGTCATTGCAGCGCCGACCCCATGAGGAGCAAGCGCCCGATGATGAAGCATGACACCCTTACAGGTGTGTGAGGGCACTGCTTCCTAAATAGGAAGATCCCCTCTCATGTACCATTTGTCCACCTGAAAACACACTCTATTAGGAACGGTTACAATATTGTTATTTTCACAGTGTTAGTGTAATCTAGAATCCATCAATGACAGTAACCTACCATTCCTAAAAGGGTGCATACCTGCGAAACAGTGAGCGGACAAGGTAGGATACAGATGGCTGGGATACATTCCATAGACAAGTGTCTCTTTTCTGACCAATGCCATGGCCCACAAAATATACACAAGGTAAACAAAACTGTAAGTTTTCTGTAGAAGTTTTGTTCCTGTTTTGCAAATTCAGTGAGCAAGTGAACAGAGTCAGATTTGCATTGATTCACAGAATTAGACGCTACCAACAGGTTATCAGCATATTGAACTACAAATAAAACCTCATGGGAAGAACCAGAGGGGCATATGTACAAGCCTCTATCACCACCGCAGCATCACTTTTTTGTCGCTCCGGTGGCATAGCACCATTTCCCATATTTACAAGGTGGTGCTAAGCCACTTAGTGTGGCTTTAAGCCACCTTGTAAATATGCCCCATTCCGCAGCAGTCCTCTGCGGCAAAGGGGCGTGCAATGGGTGTTGCTGTGGGTGTTCCACCACAACACCAATTGCTTTTGACGCTGCCCCAGATTTATAAGGCTGAAGAGACGCCAAAAACTAACACCATGGAATACCAGGCGTTAAAATGGTGATACAAGGAGAAATTATTAATTTCTCCTCGTTTTTGTGCTCTTTCCATGTGTGCTGCATTCTGTAGCACACATAGAAAGAGCAAATCGCCATTATTGATTGTTTATGTTCAGGAAGGTGTCCCTTCCGTCACATAAACAATCACCCCTGAAGCACAGGCACCCTTGCCACATAGTGGCAGGGTGCATGCGCAGCTTTTTTTTTCTGTGCCAGCGCTAGTGGAAACTCAGGAGTGCGCCGTATAATTGTGAATGCGGCGTATCCCTGTGTTTTAAAAATGTCAGAGCGGTGCACGGCTAAATTTGGCGTAGCTCCGCACTCCGACATTTGTTTGTAATTATGCCCCTTAGAGTCTCATTCTTTCTTATGTGTTTGTGAAAATATAGAAGGGGACTCTGTATACTCCTGAGAAAGCTGAGTCAACATCATTTGAGAGCCGCTGAATGAGAATGCAAAAGAAACTGTCTCTCAGGATGAATGGAAATAGAGAATAAAACATAACATAAATAAACAGCAGTAAACCAGGCAACACAACAGCATTAGTGACTTGCAAGTGTGCACAAAACAGGCTTTCTGATGGGTAGAACAGGAGTATTACAGAAGTATTACAAACACATTTTGTTTTCAAAGAGTAGTAATAATTGGACAGATTTATGCTTCTGTCTTAGCACTAAGAGGATAATGAGGCATGTGTGGAATTGCATGGAAGTTTTTCATTGAGTTAAATCGAACCTTGTCATGGTCTGAAGTTAGAATACAGCCCCCATCACAGGTGAGCTGATACCACAATGATGGAGTAACTTGGGCTAACACATTAGCCATAGTTTGAGGAGATATATTTACGTTGTCATTTGTATTAATGAACATTCATGTTCCTTTATCACTACTAAGAACAGCATTTTCATTTTAAATTGGAACATCTAAAACGAAACTATCCCCATTACAATACAAAGTACAGCTCCGTCTACAGCAAAGTTATGCCTGTGCATGAGAGATGAGTGTGTGTCAATGTGTGGCAAGGCGTGAGTGGAGGTGTGTGATCTTTGATGGTCACACACACACATACAGAAGTTTTCCAGGACAAAATTGAAGAGCTCAAGGGATTCAACGATGTCAACAGACTAAAAGATGATGTTCACTCAGTGAAACAAAAATGAAGGTGTGTGCTACTGAGTGTAAGAAAAGAAGTCACATATGTATTATTTTAAATCTTTGAATAAAGAGCTTTGTTTCTGCACTGATCTACACAGTCTGACTGATCTACATGGATTGGCAGACACTCAATTCCGAAATTTGACAACCTGCTGCACATGACTGGACATGTGAGGCATTTTTCCAATTAAAATCAGAGATTAGCCACCATTAGGTTATATTGGCTGAGAAATCATGCTGTCTTACTGCATTTGCCACCCCGAATGCCACTTTCCAGTTCAGATTGTCATTAGTAGCAGCAGTCTTTAAGAGCTAATGCATACTGACATTTCAGGATCATTATCCGGTATATGGAGAGTGCGGAAAATGCATGGTGATAGGTTAGAATATCTTAGTAACTTTATTTCAGATAAAGACATAAAACTGGCACTGTTCCTGGATGTAGAGATGTAGAGAAAACCCCATCACCAACTTACAAGAATCAGATATCGCCTTTCCGGAGGCTTTAAAGGGCTTTAGTGAAAGTTTACTCCAAGTCTTGCCTGCATTGCCGAACATCTTACCAAACTGCTCAAAAAGGGTACAAATTGTATGGGGTAAGGATCAAATGACAGCACTTGAATTGTCGTGTAGTCCTATAGTACCCATGCAGGACCTGCGCGTTTGGATAACATAAACCGTGGGCTTGGTGATAGACTGGCTCTGTGCACCCCCACCGCGTATGTTAGCCTGATTTGCATTAGCTAGCTCACAGTGCCACTAGAATCTCCTCTTATCGGGGAGAGATTAGTTTCTGGCAACCTTAGACCATGACAACCCAAATTCCTCAGAATCGTGGAAACAATATACTACTTTTTGCTCAGTCACTCGTGCTTACTTATTCGGTTTGTCTCAGAGAGTTACACAGAATAAACAGTCTGGGCGTTTCAATAAGTATTTATTGAACAGTTGTTATACTAGTGTAAAATATATGTGCTGCAGAAACCAGCAGACAATAGCAGAGATATATTATCAGCAGTACGATAAAAGCGAAGGGATAGAACAGTTCTACCATATTGCAATAATCATGAATACATACATGAATATAAAAAGCATTATGAAAAGTGTGCGTACTCCTACGATGCCTAACTAGATGTACCTGAGTGTACCTAGAATATGTGTAGGTCTAAAAGCCTAAGAGCCAAGAATCCTTCTAGGATTTAGTCGAACCCCCATACCTGAATAGAGAGAGTGTGGGACCCCGTCCTGGTCTCGAGTTGGACACCCCGCAAGGGCTGTGTTAGACCGCTGTCAACTGGAGGAACAGCATGCAGGAGCCTCAGCGTCTCTGGTCAGTGGGTCAGCATGGAAGTCCCGGTTCCCTCTGTCTTACCGGGGTAAGATGTGGTGTATTTATACCCTGAAGACTCTAGTTGCTTCGTATGGTTTGTATTGGCCCTTGTTAGACTTGAGGAAGACATCAGGGGTGAACTTTGTACATACATGTTATGCAGGTGGTGTAGTCCTAGAGAGCCATGCATAATTGATGAGTACAGTGTGGGCCTGTGTTTGGGAAAAACCCTGCTGTATTCAAAACCACAGGATAGATAACGTTCAGCCCTCAGAGCTCGTTGTGCACTAGCGAGTACCAATGTAGGTGAAAGATCATCCCTATATAAGGAATCATGACTATAATAGGACATGTACAGTTATGACCGTAATAGGACATATGCGGCATTGACCATAATAGGGCAAGTACGAATATGACCGTATTAGGGCAAATACGAATACGTCCATTTTAGGGCATGTATGAACGGGTCTACATTAGGGCCTCTATACGGCACATAACAGAATGAGTAACAAAAGGGTTACTAGAAGCGTTCCCACCATTTCCAAGGTTTACTGCTGTTAATAATTGTGGATTCTTATGACTATGGCACAGAAGCAGTTTTATCCTAAAATGGTGGCAAGTGAAAACGAATTTTCAATTTGCGTCATGCACCATGAGGCAACAGGAGAGACAATTCTCAGTAATTGAAAAGGAAATGCTTGCCAATGCTTAGCCATTTCAAAAGATCAAAATATATATGTGGGATCAAGATTCGTGGTGAGAACCGATCACAAGCCGCCAGGGAGGTGCAGATGTGCATATTACCAAATCCACTGTGTGAGCAGCCAGAATAAGTATAAATTGTTGGAATACAATTCTGAAGCTAAAATATTGCAGGGCCTTTGAGTAAAATTATTGAGTCTAGTCTGGCTAGCCTGCCAGTGGAAGAAGTAGCAAAGCATATGTGAGGATTTGGTATATCTTGGGGTACCTGTGGAATTAGAAAACAAACAATGCATGACAGAGAGTGAGAGGAAGATTGCTGGAGATTAATGTGTTGCAGATGCTTAAGTATTAAGTAGATGTGGGCATAATTCGCATAATTTGCTGTATCGTAAATAGCAAAATTAAAACAAAAAGTATGACTTATTATGTAGAATTATACAGAGAGCGTAACCCTGCATTTAGTGCTGTTTTCTTAGTGCAAAATGCACCCTTGCGTCCAAATTGAGCCCAATATCACATTTTGCATTAAATGCAGTGGAACAGGAACAGCAGTCACTAGCAGCCGCTCGGGCTGTGTTCCTGAGCTCATGGGTTGACATCTCTGCCCTAAATTACTCCAACACCAGCTAGCGTAATTACACAATTTTCGATGGTTTTGTGTCACAAGAGGAACGCAAAATCACCAAAATTAATCGAATTACTCTGGCATAATTAAAAGTTTTGCCCAGGCCTAGTTATTTAGTCAGCTTAAATTGGACAAAGGCGGGGTGTTTAATGGGAGAGATGGAAGCTTTCATCACAATATTCCCAAGCTGTCTATTGTGGATGGCATTCTAATGAAAGGAGAAAAATCTGTTCCTCCTTAAAAAATCAGGAATATATTAGAGAACCTTGTGCATGTGGGTCATCTAGTCTAGTAGTGACGCTAAGTAAGGAAGGACTAAGGGAGACATATTGGCTGTCCATGGGAAGAATGTAGAGGTCAATGTAGAGTTCAAGAACAAGGTGTAGTGTGCAAGGCTCTGGACAAGAATATGAACTGTTGGAGGGGGCCGATTGTACTGACTGAGGTGCTGAAGGGTCTTGGGAGAAAGTGGCATAGATTTTCTCTGACCTTTTTAGTTTTTTGCACAAGAGCAATGTTTTTGCAATAGTATTAACAGGCTATTTATTAGAAGAGTCTATCCTACCAGATGTGTTTTTGAGGAAGGGGTTGCTGAAGGTGTTTGTGCCAAACAATAGTGTCCAATTTGTTCAGGGGAAATGCAGAGGTTTTGGAGCATTGACAAAAAAGAATACTTGTTGAGCATACATATTGGATAGAGGTAGAGTGCTTAGGGCTGGTAGCAGCAAACACAATGGGGCAGATTTACAAGCCCCTTGCATGACTTTTGCGCCGCCGTTGCGTCACTTTTGTGACGCAGCCGCGGTGAAAATGTTGCGGCCCATTTACAACGTGACGCATCTAGGGAGATGCGTCACGTTGTAAAGCCCTGCGTCACATTATACCTGCATCAGGTATAATGTATGCAGGGTGGGCGTTCCCATGCAAAAAGCCATGTAGAACTGACGCAGTGAAATCTACAAGATTTCACTGCGTCACTCTGCGCCTTCACTCCGTCAAAATCCCGACGCCTGCTCAGACCAGGCGTAAGGAATGACGCAGGGCTTTTTGAATGGGACTCACCCATCTATTGTGGCGCATTGCTGGAGTTGCGTCACTTTCATTAGCAACTCCAGCAATGCGTCACTTTTGCGCCAACAGATGCGTCAGAATTTCTGACACATCTGTTAATCCTTGCGCCATGGAGCACTGTATTGTAAATACAGCGCATCCATAGTGGCGCAAGGACATTCGGCGCTGACGCAAGGAAACTGACGCATCTATACAGATGCGTCAGTTCCTTGTAAATCTGCCCCAATGTTCTTGCTGAATATTATGCAGATTCTCATATGGGCTCTTTGCAGTACTTAACACTAGTTTGGAGGCTTTCAGTGCTCATAAAGGTACTTCTTATGTCATCATTGGATGGTTATCAATGGTCAAAGAAGAGTGTTGCAGGGATTCTGCACACACAGAACTATGCGCAGGAAAACAGGACCTCGGTGTGTAGGGGCTAAGCCTTCCTACCGCCAGAACCGACTAGCTATAGTGTCTCATTCGTTCTCCTACATAATCACGAAGCTACAAATGATAAGACAACCCAGAACACAACACTCCCGACTCTCTCAGGAATCGTGGTAGCAAGACGAACCCTTTCGCTCACTCACTAGTACTTGTCCACAATAAGAATAGTCAGAGTCACTGATATAGTTTAAAATGTTTATTTTAACTATCGTGCTCTATAATGCAGTATACGAGCCACTACCAGCAGCAAAACGCATAAACATAAAACAGTTAGCATTGTAGCAAGTCCATAGACTATGAAAGGGGAAATCATCGTATACAGACAGTGGATAAAGGACTATAAGGCCTAACCACCCTCCCCTTGGCTAGAAGAAGTTTTATTATATAAAGGAAGATCTCTGGGCTTTGTCAGCAGACCCCATACCTTAGTGCCTAGACTGTAGTTTTTACATCATAGAAACTGCAGAGCTCTTCTCCCTGGAAAGGTCCCTCTCCAAGTGTGTGTTAAACCAACATGCCATCCCATAATATCAAAGCACTGGTTTCCAGCATCTGCAGCTGTGTAGCATGTTTTGTCTAAGTGCTAGGGACTGACCAGGACAGAATAACAAGGGGTATTGTTTATCAACCTTGCACAGTGTGTTCAGACTATACTCCAGGAACAGGCAGAGAACGCAGAAAGCAGACAGTTCTCATGTGAAAGGCACAAACAGAGTCTTACAAAATAAAGTCATGTAGTAATGTGCGCAAAAGCAGCAGCATGGCAACAGAGCTCATGCTAACTTAGCCATATCAACAATGACACTAACGGCCATACTACACCCTCCCCCTGGCCAGGTCATAGCATATAGATGAAAGGATCCAAAACAGAGTTCAAAGGTAAGCAGAGTCAAGAAGCGCTCAAAAAAACTAATTTGGACAAAATTAAAAGAAAGAATTTTTTTTAAATTGTATTTTCATCGTTCATTGAGAACGGGATCAATTTGGAGTAGGAAAATCCATCAAATTGCGTGAACCTAAGAATGCAATTTCTTCCAATCGTTCCCTATCGTTCGTGGCAAAAAGGGATGCCATCCAATCAAGTAGCTCGAAGGAACACACGTGTTCCTCATAATCCGATGCCTCCACGAGTATATCCGGGCAACTTGCATGATGTTCGTTGAAACTCCGTTGCAAGAGATGCTGTGCAGCTGCACAGATATTCCATTCAGCCAGCACGCCAAGCGAAGCGGCACGCGCCATGCGTCCATCCCATGAACAGGCCTGGTCATGGGCCACTAAGGGACCCATCAACATATCATAATCCGGGGGGGCGTGGCTTGCCGAGC
>CAWUFW010034192.1:0-11376 GCA_963921515.1 Calotriton arnoldi
GTGGTGGTAGTGGCAGGCATCCATCCCCCATGAGTGGGGTTGGTAGTAGTGATAGGCATCCAGCCCCCATGAGTGGGGATGGTAGTAGTGATAGGCATCCAGCCCCTGTGAGTGGGGATGGTGGTGGTGATGGGCATCCAGGCCCCCTGAGTAGGGGTGAGTGGTAGTGATAGGCATCCAGCCCCCCATGAGTAGGGGTGGTGGTAGTGGCGGGCATCCAGCCCCCATGAGTGGGGATGGTAGTAGTGATGGGCATCCAGCCCCCCATGAGTGGGGATGGTAGTAGTGATGGGCATCCAGCCCCCATGAGTGGGGATGGTAGTGGTGATGGGCATCCAGGCCCCCTGAGTAGGGGTGGTGGTAGTGATAGGCATCCAGCCCCCATGAGTAGGGGTGGTGGTAGTGGCAGGCATCCAGCCCCCATGAGTGGGGATGGTAGTAGTGATGGGCATCAGCCCCCATGAGTGGGGATGGTAGTAGTGATGGGCATCCAGCCCCCATGAGTGGGGATGGTAGTGGTGATGGGCATCCAGGCCCCCTGAGTAGGGGAGGTGGTAGTGATAGGCATCCAGCCCCCATGAGTAGGGGTGGTGGTAGTGGCAGGCATCCAGCCCCCCATGAGTGGGGATGGTAGTAGTGATGGGCATCCAGCCCCCCATGAGTGGGGATGGTAGTAGTGATGGGCATCCAGCCCCCCATGAGTGGGGATGGTAGTGGTGATGGGCATCCAGGCCCCCCTGAGTAGGGGTGGTGGTAGTGATAGGCATCCAGCCCCCCATGAGTAGGGGTGGTGGTAGTGGCAGGCATCCAGCCCCCCATGAGTGGGGATGGTAGTAGTGATAGGCATCCAGGCCCCCCTGAGTACGGGTGGTGGTAGTGGCAGGCATCCAGGCCCCTATGGGTGTGTATGGCATTGGTGATGCCCATCCACCCCTATGATTGTTGCTGTTGCTAGTGTGCCTCATTTGTGCATCCCTATGTGTGTGTGACATATTTTGGGTACGTGTAGTTAGTTTGTATTGTTGGTGTTTGACTTACCGTCTGCGCCGTACGCGTCCGAACCGGTCCCGGTAATAGATGTAAGTATAGGTAGGATGTGCGCTATGGGATTCATGGTTGGGTCGTCTCGTTCGGGTTTCGCGTGTATCTTCGACTCGTACTCGTCGCTGGCTTGTTCGTCTCGTAGCCGTGGATCTTCTTGTGGCACGAATCGGAGCTTATGTGCGGCTCTCCCGGATGCTCAAACGTGCCGGACGTAGCGATGAGTTCGAGCGCGTACAGAAGACGCATCGTACTAGTCCGGCAGGAAGGTGCTGTGTATTTGCTTCCGTGCGACTCGATTCGGTGTTTACGGATCCGGCTCGGGAGCGGGGAACAGGAGCTGGATTGGGTAAGTACGGCTCGCTCGGAATCTGGGCTGTTATGTGCATCGTACTTGTTCGTTCGGACGGGTGTTCGAGTCGGTCGGAAAACATGCGTTCGGCTGGTATTTTTCCGGACAAATACTGTTAGGTGTGCTTCCGGCCGACATCGGAATCGACCCCTGTGTGTTCATACACACTAATGGGTCTGGCACTTAAAAAATGCTTAGTGGCCCTTAATCCTTGTTCATGTCGGATACTTGTAAACAAAGGAAGACACGTCTAGGGTCATGAAAACATAGTTTTCATCTCATGCGATGTCGTTTCTTGAGGAAGTCACCTGTATCCAATATGAATGAAGGTAGATTTCTTACGTGTTCCTGGAGAAGTAGTCTATATATTTGGATGTAGTTTCAAAAAGCCCCTATGGCCGAAATGATAGAGCCGCCCGGGGTTGGTTGCGTGTTTATGGATCTTTGGGATTAAGTACAAGACAGGAATACAGGATGTTCAACTTTCAGAAATTTGTACTTATCATTAGTAAGCAATCCCATCCCACGCCACCTAGACAATTCGCTGTGAAACTTTTCTTTGACCATATTATATCTGTTTGGAGACATTTTACTATAGCATAGTCTGTCATTCAATTGTGAATAAGCTTCAGCTTTATACAGATTGAGGGGCCCATAGTACAATATTGCCCCCTTGTCAGACTGTTGTACCACAATATCATCCCTGGCAGAGATCTTTTGCATCACTGCATCATAGTCCCGCATTGCACCTGCATGCTCAGTTTGAAAGTTTTTGCTGGATTCCAATGCAAGTCTTTTTAAATCCATGGTTACCAATTCTGAGAATATATCCAATCCATCTCTTGGCATGACTGGAGTGAACACTGACTTGGGTTTAAAGGGGAATTGACTCTGCACCCCAGATCCACCCCAGATTCTCATCCCACGGTGCACTGCTTGCACCACTTTCCATTGTAATTGATTGAGATCCTGGAGAAGTTCTAGATCTGCCACTGCCAAATTGGCAGATGGAAAATTCTCCAACTTGTGGGGCATTGGACTCAATGGTACGGGGAAAAAAGTGTTTTGTAACTTGAGTTTCCTCATGTATTTAAACAAGTCAATTTTCGTTTGGATGTAATTAAAGTTCGTTTGTTTGCAAAATGAAAGGACCAGAGAAAGAATACCCATTTCTTTATTGGTTAGCTCCATATCCAAAAGGTTGATCACTGTTTTTGAGTCCATTGTGTGATTTAAGATCGGGATAGGGACGTAGGCGTAATGGGTGGGGAAGTGTATTACTTTTTAAATATCAACTATGATACCTTTGTAATACAGTTGTCACTCTTTTGTAATAGTAAAGTTTTGTTTTTTAATTATAATATTTAGAAATTAATATAATAATTACAAAAATATAATTTGAGGAGCGGGATATAGGGGATATAGGTGGGGAAGTTTATTCATACTCAGGCCTCAACTGTAATGCCTGAGTATTCATCTTTTATTCATTTAATAGCAGGTTAAATATTGTGAAAACATTTCTGCAAATTAATTTTAAAATATCAAAATACATTTTATCAGCGGGGATGCAAGACATAGGGGTTATGGTTGAAGAAGTGTATTATTACTCCAAGTATCAACTGTCATACCTGTACATTCATTTTATATTCATTTAATAATAAGATATATTCTTTTAAAATACTTTTTTAAATAGTATGTAAAAATATCTAAATAAAGTTTTAGGAATGGGATGTAAGGGTTAGAGGAGCATTGGATGGAGATGTGTATTAATGCTTGGTTATTAACTGTAATATCTGAGTATTAATTTTTAATACATTTAAAAATAAGGTTTATATTTAAAAAAATATTTTTGCAAAATCAGATTGAAATTTGTTTTTAAAATAAAGGGACAGGATGCAAGGGATATAGGGGTTTGGATCGCAAAGTTTATTAATACTCGGGTATCAACTGTACTAGCTGAGTATTAATTTTGTATTAATTTACTAGTAGGTTACATATTTTTAAAATACTTTCTGTAAATTAATTTGAAAATATAGAAATACAGTTTTAGGAATGGGATACCAGGGATATAGGAGTAGAGGGTAGGTAAGTGTATTAATACTCCAAGTATCAAATGTAATTCATGAGTATAACATTTTCAGTTTTTAATAATAGGTTTGTTATTTTTTTAAATATTTTTCAAACTAATTTAAGAATATCAAAATAAAGCTTTAGGGACAGACTGCATGAGATATAGAGATAATGGGTAGGGAAGTGTATTTATACTCAGGTAGCAACTGTAATACCTGAGTATTAAGTTTTAATTTGCTCAGGGTTTATATTGATGGAAAATAATTTTTGAAAAATAGTTAAAAATATCAAAATACAGCTTAGGAGGTGAGGGTGCAAGGAATATAGGAGGAACGGGTGGGGAATTGTATTAGCACTTATGGTCTGATTACGATGCCAGTCGGACTGTCCATCTGACCACTGTGGTAGTGGGCCGGGTCCAACCACCGAGGCCGGGAAAGATCCCCCACCATATTACGATGCACCTACTGCTACCTACTGCTATCGCAGTGGCCTCATCTACATACCACCGAATATGTCGCTGCAGAGTGCACACAATCCAAGCAATGGGGATACATGCACACCTACGGACTTACCTGCGTTCCGGCATCCACAGTGTCATAGTCTTCGGGGTTCAGCTGCTGCGGTGTGGGGGGACCTGGAGAAAAGGGATCCACGCTGGAGACTGTTGGGGAGAAGCTGATGTGGGTGAGCATGCTGCCCAAATCCATTGTTTCCGTCGACTTGAGGCAGGTGGTCGGACCACCACCTTTGGGCCGGAAACCCACGTCATAATGCGGACAGCGGTCAGAGATCCCTGTACTGCCCTACAAATGCTGTCTTCCTCCGACCGCCATCTCGGCAGTCGGAGAAAGGCTGGTTAGGGTCAGCATTCTTTTAGCAGTCGGTCGGAGTACAGGAGGCATGCACGTCGCAATCTGGCAGTCGTGCTGACTGCTTCCGATGAGACCGCCATGGTCAGACCGCCTCCAACAGGACGACAGAAGCCGATTAAGCCGAGCATCGTAATCAAGCCCATAGTTATTAATTTTAATACCTGAGTATTAATTAAAAAAATGTATTGCACATTTAGGCGCATGCAAAAGTTAATTTAAAAGAGAGCTGATACATTTTTTTAGTAAATAGTGCAACATTAACATTACTTTGTAAAAGTACAAAAACAGTTTGAAAAATTGTATTCTAAATGTAACAAAAATATCAACTTTATTTATAAGAATATTTATAAAGATAATTATTAAAATCTTTAAAAAAACGTGTTAGAAATAGATTCTAATTAAACTTATTTAAAAAATATAAAACATATTTTAAGTTGAGCAAAACATATCGATTTTTATTTTTTGAAACTTTTTAACATTGTTTTTCATAGACTGCAATGGGAGAAACAGTCCTTTTTTGTTTTTACTTTTTGGCTTTGCGTGCACGGTTCTACATCTATTTCTACAGTCGGTGGAGCATCGTAGTCAAGATCCCAGTTCAAGGAGGAGCTGTGATCAGGTAAGAAAAATGTTATTTACATTTTTAAACATATTAGTGCCTACATTTGTTGTATATAGAGATGGAGAGAGGTAGATAGATGTTGAAGTTTTGAAAAATTGTATATTATTGTTGTTTAACTACTTTTGCATCTCCATCCATGTTATATTCACATGCTTACATAGGGACAGTTGGTTTTCTCAACTTTGGTTTAAAAAATTTGGAAACAAAACCAAGGATACAACTTTTAAACTTATTAGAAATAAAAGCAGCATATGTCATTTTTTGGCGTCCTGTTTTTTTGCCAGTCTTCCATTTTAGAAGAAAAAGACCATGCCCTTGAAGAAAATTTCTGGATTCCTGGATGGATTTTTGTTTTGGATTTCGTTTTGGGAATTGGATGCTTTTTACATCTTCTTTTACAACAAACGTTTTTGGGAATTTGATTGTGTAGATTATACTTACTTGTGGATAGCCGAAGAATAAAACATTGGAAATTTTTGTTTTTTAAAATAAATTTTGTAAAGGGTTTTATCTGGATTTGTTTATTTCTCTGTGTATTGTTAGAATATTTGGGACACTTGGTGACACGTTTTATAAAATATCACAGAGTTGAAGAAAAGACAACTACAGGTAGGAACGCTAAGTATTTTAAATTTCCCCCAAAAATATAAAAACATGCTCATTTAATTTGTTTATGTTGTTAAAACAGGCAAGTAATTTTAGAGGGTATTAGTTGGTGTTAGTAGTATAAGATGTATGCAATATCCAGTTTAAGATCGGGATGCAAGGGATATAGGGAGTAATGGGTGGGGAAGTGTATTAGCACTTAGGTATTCATTTTAATGCCTGAGTATTAATCAAAACATATATATCTAAGCAGTATTGTCTAGGTAGTCTGAGGCTCCCTTCATTGGAAATTGATTGATCTTTGCCAATACTCTTTAAGACATCTTTTTTTTTAATATAAGAGGATTCAAACTACTTGAGAGTTATTGTACCATTCTCATTTCCTGGAAACATTGTTCTTGCTTCAAATCTAACAGGAAATGATACAGGTTGGTGTGAGTTTTCCCTATGGAGTTGCCGAATGAATTATGCCAACCGTCTATCTAAGATATTTTGTGTGACCGATCAAGAGGCCAAACAATCCGCTTAAATAATTTAATTTAGCGACAGTTCCGCCTTGCTCATAATCTTAATCCAAAACAGGAGAGGACTAAGGGTTATCAAATCAGTCACATAGAGCAAGCCCAAGCTCCGCCTGTACAGAGAAGCTGGAGTAGAGTGTAGAAACCTGTACCAATCTGTGAAGAAAATTATTTTCAGCTGATTGGATACGGTCCAACTTAGCATACCCTATACCTCACTATCGTATCGTAGCTGGGAGATGCACTTAGCCTGATAACATTTTAACAAGTCCCTCGACATCCTAGAAGCCAACTCTCTGTGTAAAATTATAAACTGCCCATGGATCTGAGAAACTCAGCTTTTCTTGCCTCTATCCGAGGATTCCAACAAATGTTAGCATCAAATAGGACCCCCAGGTAAGGGAACACCTTAAATTTGCCCAAAGGAAAATTAGCGACCTTAAAGGTCTTGCTCTTAGTTGACTTGGGGCCCACAAACATCACATATGACTTCGAGAAATTAACTGCCAGATCAAGGTGTCAGGGCTCCAGCTAACGAGAAAAACATCTCTTGTTGTGCAGCCATCGTTTCCTGATGGCAGTGTCTTCGGAGTGCGCACAAGTTAGCAGAAAACTCCGGAAATTTGCCACCTGCTTTAGGGCTCAAGGGAGGAGCCTGGAAGCGGCTGGTAAATACTACTGAGATTGCCGGTCTAGTCTCTACGCAGGTTGCAGAGGGCACGAGGACAGACATGGCAGTGAAGTGTGCTAGCAGCATTCTAAGTCACACACTTCACCAACGTCTTTCACTGCGCGTGTGCTTTAGTTAGTCAGCTGGTTAGTGCAGCTATTCCTTCATGAGCGTGTGCTAGAATATAGTTTAGGGTAGTTATCATTTCTAGTGCAACGGTTAGTTAGATAGGGAGTTCCTAAAAAGAAACTTTCAGGAGTGTTATGTAACAGAGATAAAAGGACACACAAGAAAAGAAAGTAAGAAATTAACTGAAGATTACCTGTTTTTTCTCACAAATTTGACTACGACAAACCGCAAGATATTAAGCTGTAAAAGCAAAAAGGCATAGTTAATTACAAGAATTAATTAGACAATTGGTTGACTTGTTGGCAAAAGAAAAGCAAGGATAAAGAATAATTTACCTCATGCATTAATTACTCAATGTTAAAGAAAAGAAGAAGAGAAGCAAAGGCCTTAGCTTTGAGGTTAAGAGAAGATAAATTTGTAAGAATTGCTAGAAAACTAAAGAAAGTTTTGAAGTACAAATTAATTTGTGTTGTGTTATTGAATTCCAGTTCACCTTTGAATACCTAGAAAGAGAGACAGTTATCCAGAAAGGTGTCAGAAGGAAAGAGTAGCAGTGAACCACCGAAAAGTTAAAGAACAGTCTCTTCTCTGTCCCCATCCCCTATACCCCTTCGGGAGTTCGACTTGATCACCTGCAGTCTAGGGGTTCGAGCGAAGGCCTGTTTTGGGAATTGGGAAATAGGCAACATTCTGCTCCTGTGAGTCGAAGAGGTAAATCGTGAGTACCTTCAATTTTTGACACAAAGGTTCCCCATGGAAGGCACATCCCTATCCAGGAGTAGGTCAGCCCCTGAGTGGTCCGAGCCATAAGGACCACATCAGCCGCATATAATAACACAGGGAGGAATCTGTCACCTACCTTCGGGCAATCAGCAGCAGCTGATAACAGTGTGGACTCAAGCCCATTTACATAAAGGTAAATAAAAAGAATACATCCTTGAGGAACACCTGAACTGGTCTGAAAGAGGCGAGTACAGGCAGCGTCCCGAGAAAGCGGACCGAGGCAGGAGGTCTCTGAGTGCAGAATGGCTAGAAGGGCCACAATACTTGGGTCTATCCCCATCCTGCCTAGTAGGGTCCAAAGTTTTGCTCAATTCACCCTGTTGAAAGCAGAGATCAGGTCCATAAAGGCTAAATGTATAGATTCAGACCGAGCCACCGCACGTTTATTAATAATCAAATGGAGGGTTCAGGCATTGGTCTGAGGTGGACCTCTCTGCTCTTAAACCATATTGAACATCGCACAGGATGTTATTCTCTTCTGCCCAGTGACTTAGCCTATTTAAGATCACCTTTCCCAGTACCTTGACTGGTGGGTCCAGTAACGATATTGGTCTATAGCATTGTTTGTTGTCTGTGTCCCCCTTCTTGAATATAGGAACAATGACAGTGGTAGACCAAAGAGAGCAATGTCCCCACCCGGGCGACCGCTTTCAACACCTGTGTTAATAGTGGAGCCCAGACCTCAATATTAGAGTTAAACAGGGCTGGTGGGATACTATGCAGGACCTCGTTACTCACCAATGCAAGAATACCCTCTGTAACTTTCTCTAAGGTCCCCACCACTGGGTCACAAAGCTGTGACTGAGCTAAGCGGAAGTTATGTCACCCCCACTATACCCCCTGTTTATACACACCCTCAAAATGACCCACCTATTGGTGCTCTGAAATGTGATGGCATAAGGTGGCCCAGCACCCACCGCAAAGCAAGGTCTATTTACTACTCTCGAAAAGAGAGCTGTCCCTCGTCTCACAAGCTTGAAAAAAGCTCCCCCAAGCCAAGTCCTGTAAATTATGTTTGCAGGTAGCTTGGAGCCAACTTATAGGTCCGCCTGCAATCTTTCACCAGTTGCCCATCCCTCGGTACCTGCTTCAGAGCTACCTTCAGAGTGGCACAGGGTTCTTGAGCAGTCTTTATCAAACAATTTGGGGATATGCGACACCTTACTACTAGGGACTGTTGCTGTCATCAATTTGAGCACCCCAGCAGCCATAGCTTTAAAGACTTCCAGGATCTCCCTTCCCCAGCATCACTATCAAGACAGGTATTGACTTCATGAAGACATAGTGCAAAAGTGCCGCCTGAAGGCTCAAGGGATTTTCAGTCTTCTCCCCTGGTCAATAGTGGAGAGATCGTTAAAGCCCCTGTGCTGTAACTGAGGAACACAAGCTACATCAGGGTTAAAGATAAGGGGTTGTTATCACTAAAAACACTGGGTATAATATTAAAATTTGTGACGAGCTAGTATAGTGGCGCAGAGACAAGAATAAAATCAATAAACCTACTACATTTGAATGTTGGGCAGATTACAGGATCCTTAGAGTTCACCAATTTCTCCATAGGGAAGATAAGATAACAACCATCCATGAACTCATTGAGCTCATGGCCTTTATGTGACTGCTCAAATGTAGCCCTCCCTCAGCAGACAGCTACTCTTTGGTGCATCACATGTCTTGGGGTGAATCACAAAGGTGGCAATTAAAATCACCCGAAATAACTGTTAAAGCTTGTCTTTCACCCTTAGCTGGAATGGAGCGCAAAAGACGATCCAATTTCAAGACACCACCAGGCTCAGAACTATCTCATGTGCTATTACAAGGATTAACTAAAACCACTGAGGAGGAAGCCAGGAAATGTTAGTCAAAGCCCGGGGTTGAGGCGCATGCCACTGGAGATCCGAAATGTAACTACTCAATTCCACTTTAACAAATATGATCAAGCCCCCTTCCAGCCTATCTGCCCAGGAAGTTATGGTTGGTTCAAAAGTAGGTCTTGAATCCCTCAAGGTAAAAAATATTTTCAATTTCCCAGGTTTCTTGAAGGCATATAACATGGAAAGGTTTTGCAAATTGGACCACCTTGGATCAGAGAACTTGGAAGAGACCTGCGATGTTCCAAGACAACAACATGTGACCTTTTACAGACTGAGTGGGGGCTACTGTGGGGTCCCAGACCAAAAGGTCCCTGGGGCAGTGAGCAGGGTCACAAGAATCCAGTCAATCACAAGACTCCAGCCCAGACATTTGGGAAAATCTATCAGAAATAGGCACAAGGTGTAATGGCCTCAATTGAGAGCATTCACTGGTTAGCGGGGCCCCCTATGAGTATAATGAGAGTCTGATGAGCCAACTGGCCTTCCTAGTCTTTAAAAAGAAACCCAGGGAAGGACCACTATCCCTGGTGTGCCTTGTATCGGGCGGGGAGCAGCCACCAAAAGTTCACCCGCTTGCCAGGGGTTGTTAAAATTTACCACCACGCAGTCCCCCCAAGAGTTTCTTCTCCTTACCTACCCAGCTTATTCTACCGGCCACGATGATAGACTCTGCTAGTCCCCTGTACAGTGCACCACCTTGGTATTAACTTCTTGATAGGCATCACCACTAGAAATGGGGTGGGGTGGGGGGACATTCCTAGAACAACTACATATGGGGTTGCATCTGGAGGCAAGTTAAGCACTTACCCCGGCTTATTGGGATGCCTGATGGACTGACTACCCCCATCAACACCCACAAGGCGGGGTGAGCAGCAGCATCCGGAGTCTCAACCTTGTTCCCTAACTTAGATGTAACAACAATAGGACCTGTGGCTACAACATGATGATTTAACACAGGGTCCCTCCCAGAGCAAGAAGACTCAAGAGGACCCTGCTCCCCATTGTCCCACTCTGCCCCTCCCCTTCTTCATCAAGGAAAGTATCTCTGCGACCCTCTCTTCAATGCGGGAAAGCTTCACCAGGAGTGGATCAATTTGTTATTTAACATGTAACTCAAAATCCCTGAGCAGCACATTCCTGAGGGACAAATCCCCCTCCACGTCCATTGAAATAGTAGTGGACCAGCCATCCTGCTTGGACTCAGCGAGAGACTGGGTAGTGGCACAGTTTTCCATTTCTATTGTGCCTTGGGCTAACAACCGGTGTAGGAAGTTATGGAGTTACCGTTCTTATTAGCATGGGTGCCCCCCGAAGTTCCTCCTGACCACCCAAATGACCGACCCTGGGAGACCAATTCGGAGTGGGGCCCCTACAGATTAGAATGGGCTGGCGATCTGTGGGGAGATGCATAGGGTCTATCCTATCAAGGAAAGCATCCTTTAAAACAACTCTATCTCTTTAGAAACAACCCCCCTGCCCAATGGAGGAAATCTTCTATGGTAGAGACATGAGGGGCTGTGGAAAGGGGTGGGGTTTTACTGGGAAGGCCTTTATTTTCCCCATCTTCTCAGCACCTTTTAGCATCATATGTCCTCTACCAAAATTGGCCCCACTCTCTGTTGCCAGGGGAAAATCACCACAAGGCTGCCCAATAGTCCTAGTGGTCCCAAAGTCTCAGTCTAGCAAGCCACTCCGGGAGGTAATTGAAAACAGTACCTTGACCTGGGTACAGCAATACCCAGCCATAGGATCGTCCTCCACTCCACAGTGCTCAACTCCGGCGGGCCAAAGGGGTTGCCCCACCCCGCCTCTTTCTGCCGCTGACAGGCGCAGATG
>CAWUFW010034193.1:0-11374 GCA_963921515.1 Calotriton arnoldi
GTCATCACTGCTGTGCGCCCAGGGGGCTTATCTACCGACTCGCGGCACCCGCTTCGCGGGAGCCGCATCGCCGCCTATCAGTACCTTGAGGGGGACTCCAAGTCCCAGAGAGCCCAGCTGCAAGCGCCTGGAGGCGCTGTCATCACTGCTGTGCGCCCAGGGGGCTTATCTACCGATTCGCGGCACCCGCTTCGCGGGAGCCGCATCGCCACCTATCAGTACCTTGAGGGGGACTCCAAGTCCCAGAGAGCCCAGCTGCAAGCGCCTGGAGGCGCTGTCATCACTGCTGTGCGCCCAGGGGGCTTATCTACCGCTTCGCGGCACCCGCTTCGCGGGAGCCGCATCGCCGCCTATCAGTACCTTGAGGGGGACTCCAAGTCCCAGAGAGCCCAGCTGCAAGCGCCTGGAGGCGCTGTCATCACTGCTGTGCGCCCAGGGGGCTTATCTACCGACTCGCGGCACCCGCTTCGCGGGACGCGCGCGGGGCGCACGCCGGGCGAAGCCCGAGGCCAAGGGCGGGCCCGTCCTTGCCCGTCATCGCCAGGAAGAGCCAGGGCAGGGCTTCCTCCCTTGGTTCTTCTACTTTTGAGCCCTCAGTGGAACTTTCCAGGACTCGTGGACGCTAGTTGTTCCAAATACTGTGAGTTTTATACGCATAGATATTGCATAGGTGGTATATTGTATTTTTACTCAGGGTACACTTGGATATATTGGCCAATCAAAAACGTATTTTAATACCTGAGTATTTGGTTCTCTGTTTTAATGGGGAAAAGGAAACTAACTGCGAGTGCTAACAAGGAGGGTAGGTCACCCGAGGGGGCGCAGAAAAATTAGGAAAGCCAAAATTGCGCGTAAATCGGCTGCCCAAAATTGTGTTTTAGATCGTATAGATGAATTATTGGTAGAATGTCATGATATTTTAGTTCCTCCTACCAGCATCGCTGCTAATACATTAAAGTTAAGGGAACAGCATTCCACTATCTATTCAGATATAGAGCCTAGCCCTGTTACCAAAACAAAGCGAATTCCATCTATATTTACTAAGCGCACAACACAAAGCTCCGCCCCCAAGGTCTCTAAGCCTCTTGAGCATATCATCGATACGCAGTCTGTAACTGAGGAGTATGGAAGGGTGACAGGATCTTCCCCCTTCCTACTCTTGAGTCAGATAATTATATCGATAACAGCAGGAATGACATGCACACAACTGTTAATATTTCACTATCTAATCGATTTTCGCCCCTTCAAGACCAGACAGAATTAATGGCGGAACGACAGGAAGCAGTGTTGGAAGTTAATCCACAGCATAGTACGGACGTTATAGATTCATATAGTATGAATGAGATCCCTGGGGAGACTGGGGAGCTTTCCCGAGTACAGCATCCTACGGAAGAGAATCACACTTGCAAGCTTATTGCTGAACTAAGGGATGAAATTAACTCGCTTAAAACACTAATTTTAGTACTTTCAAACCAAGTGAAATGCTTGATAACAAGCGAACAACTGATTGTAAAACCTAGTGTTTTGCTCCCTAGTTCTTTAATGGTTCATGTCCCTGTCAAAGAAAATGATTCCTTTGCAGGGCTTATGAGAAATCCAGTTCCCTAATGTCCATTCAAACATGCCGCCCATTAGTACATAGAAATATAAGTCCTCCCAGACTAAAGCAGACGGTGAATAGAGATTATAGTACTCCATGGCAGACTCAGGATCATGGTTCCAACAAGAGCTCTAAGAGTATTTTTTTGACTAATGTGCCCAAAGTTTTATTGGTAGGTAGACAAGAGGACCAACATTCACTAATCAATAAATCAATCCACTGGATTAGAAAAGTAAGAGGGTGTAGATCTATCATTAGAGACGATATTCTTTGGGCTAAACGAATATCAAATGGTGCCTCCCCACAGATTTTATTGAACTCCACTTAAGTGATGAAAATTTAGCCCACTGTTTAATTGCTCTAGAAGCAAGAACTTGCTCTCCAATAACCACAAATATCCAGATGAAATATAGTCCCTCTGCTTTAGCACAGCCATCTATAAATAGAAGAGTTAGTGTCTTGAAGGGGTCTGATTCATCCTTAGCTCAGAATGACTGACTGAGGCGTCATGACACTACACCCTGCAAATACTCTAGCCCTCATGACATAAACATTGATCAGGCTCCGGAGATATCCCAACCAGAAGGCTCAACAATTGCTTCTTTGGCCATAATGCCGTTTCGTTGTTCTGAGCCTTTCAATTCACTGCACTCTAGTGTGGAAAAAGAAACTATATCAAGGTTTGATCAGCAAACCATCTCCCGAGTCTCACAGATGAGTAGACCATTAGAGAGGTGCCATCATATCATTCCCCGAGAATTAGATGATACAAATTCAACACTCCGTATATTGACGTGGAATGTGGCTGGAATAAAATCTAAGATGCAACTCCCCCACTGGATTGAATATATTACCCAATTTGATGTATGTATTTTACAAGAAACTTGGGCCACTACTCCGACTTACATCCCTGGGTATGTAACTTTACATCGATCGGCTGTTACCGACAGACCAGGAAGACCAGCGGGAGGGTTATTGATCTGGATTAGGATTGATTTGTTATGTTCAATAAGAGAGATTAAAATTAATGATCCCAATATACTCGCAACTAGCCTTAGGGGTAGAAATGGTAGGATGGTGGACATCTTTAATGTTTATGCCCGCGGGACCAAGGCAGGCACATGCTCACCAACTCTTCATGTATTAGAAAACACCCTTGAAGAGAGGGAGATATCAACACCCCTGATAGTTGCAGGAGATTTCAATTGTACGTACGAACCATTATGCATAATAGATGTATCTAATAGTGACCAGGTAGAGGCATATTGGCATGTTCCCCCCCTTGATTTACCCCCAATAAGAAAATGGACACAAACTGCCCTGCAGCTTCAGGCCATATCCCTTGGTTATGGACTTAGGGCAGCAAATGGCCGTACAAACTCCAACAAGATGGGAGCCAATACCTTCAATAGAACATCTAACATGAGTCGTATTGACTATGTTTTGATAGATATCAGGCTATGGCCAGAAGTACTGGATATGGTGGTTGGAGAATCAATTGACAGTGACCATAATCCACTTGAGCTTTCCATGACCTCCTTCTGGAGTAAAACTAGTGTTATTTCAGAGATAAAGCTCTCGTCTAAGGATTTATACCCCACAAATGACAATAGACGATTAAAATGGGCACGGGTGGCATTGGATACTGACAAGATTGAAGCTATAAATTTAACTTTACAAGAAAATATTGATAGGCTTTATAATAGAGCCCATCAGCAGGACGAGCTTAAAGTGGTCACAGATATACACTCGTCTTTTTTTCACAGTTAGCTTCCCATTTTATTTGTACGAGATCTCATCGTAGGAAGACGTCTGCTAACTCGCATTATTCCTGGTTTAACAAAAAATGTAAGGAGGCACGGTCACTTCTGGCAGCTGAGATTAGAGCCAAAAACTATACTAATATAAGTTCAGCTAGAAGAGCGTATAAGAAAGTTCAGAGGGAAGCCAAAAGGGACCATGTGGAGGATCGCTGGCAACAGATTAATGCCGCTTGTAAACTGAAAGATCAAAAGCAATTTTGGCTTCTTGTAACAAGGGGTGACACTGAGAGACCGAGTTCTCCCTCTAATAATATCACAGCGGCAGCCTGGTTTTACCACTTTTCCGGAATTTATTCTGGAACTGGAGTATCCACTCCTGGAGGTACTTCTTTAGACTTAATCAACTTACAGTCTAACGGTAATTTTTCTCCGAAGCAGATATTACTGAAAGTATAAGCTCTATACTCAAAAACAAAGCATCAGGCCCAGATGGAATACCTGGTGATGTTTTTCTGGCTGATATTCCTAAATGGTCTAATTATATGTGGTTATTAGCCAATGGCATAGCTGCTGGGGCTCCTATACCCCCTTCTTGGCAAGGAGCGGAGGTCATCCCGGTTTACAAGAAGGGGGATCGATCGCTGCCCTCAAACTATAGACCGATAAGTTTGATAGATGGGGCACAGAAAGTTTTCTCGTGCACTGCTTATTAAAATTACTGATTGGATGGAAGGGAATGGTATATTATCCCCCTTCCAAGCAGGGTTCAGGAAAAAAGTTAGCACTATCGATCAGGTTTTTCGTTTTACCCTTTTGGCCTGGAAGTCTGTGATTTTGGAACAGGGTAGTCTTTATACTGCTTTTATTGATCTGAGGTCAGCCTTTGATCTGATTCCAAGGGCTACACTTTGGCAAGTTTTACATGATCAGGGGCTCCCTCACAATATTTTGGCACTTCTTATACGCCTTCATGAGGGAAATTATGCTAAAGTACGTTGGGGAGACCAAATGCAATTGACAGACCCAATAAAGGTTGTAAGAGGGGTGAGGCAGGGCTGCGTTCTAGCCCCCACCTTATTTTCACTCTTTGTAAATGGGGTGGTGAATTATTTAGCGGAAGCCCATGCGGATGCCCCTTCATTGGGGAGCGATAAAATAAGCACATTGCTATTTGCGGACGACACGCTTTTAGTTTCTAAAACCCCAAGTGGCCTTCAACTGCTATTAGATCGCTTCATGTCTTTCTGTGAGATGAGAGGATTAGAAGTAAATACCTCAAAGACTAAACTTTTGTTAATGAACCCCCATAAATCGTTTAAAGGGAAACTATTATTGGGGGCATTCCGCTGGAAAGGGTCGATTCCATTGTATATCTTGGTATAACCCTCACAGAAAAAAATTGATTGGAAACAACATATTTCGAAGCAAATTCTACAGCAGAGGAAGACATAAGGGGCTATAATCTTAGAACATAGGTCATCACAAACTAGACCGATTGCAGCACCGCTACAGATCTATGACCAGAAGGTGGTTGGCTCGGCTCTCTATGGGGCCGAAATCTGGGGATTTGATAATTTGGAGGGCTTGCTTCTTACAGAGAACAAATTCCTAAGATCACTTTGCTCAATCCCCCAGAGTACCCCGCTCACTCCCTTGCGACTAGATTTGGGCAGAACTACAATAATGGATAAAGCGAGACTTCGACCTCTTCTCTTTTGGCTCCGCATTAAAAAACACCTGAGCTTGTTCATTATGCGATTGCTACTGAGGTGGTTCTTAAGTTGGATCGTTTTAAAAAAATTGGTTGGTTCTGTAACATCAAAAAATTGCTTTTGGAAATAGGCCTGGGAAACCTTTGGGAAGAAAAGGACTCTAGCTTACTGCCTAGTAGAGAGTGGGTCAAGTCCTACTATTGGAAATGGGTGGCAGAGAGAACAGTCACACAAGTGAAAGGAGGTCGACTCACGACAGAATTTATGGAGTTTAAGATGGTTGGTGTGTACGAGCCCTATATGGACTTCATCACTGTCCCGCAAGAGAGGAAGTTATTTATCCAATTTAGATTTGGATGTCTTCCCTTAAACTCCTTTACTGTGTCGTGGAATAGGGGCTCCCAAGTTAAATCATCCAACTGTCCATGTTGCCCCGAGATAGAGGAGACGACTAAGCACATTCTCTTTATATGCCCTCTGTATAAAAATCCAAGATCTAAATGGTTAGCCCCTGCTTGTAGACAACTAGGAACCTGTAGTCATTTAGAGGCCCTACGTATCCTCAGGACAGATACAAGGACACAAATAGTATGTGCAATGGCCAAATTCCTGGGGAGGTTTTGGTTCATTAGGAGGAAGATGCTAAAATGAACTGAGTATACCATTAGATTAAGTATCATTCCTCACAAAGTATCCAGTCTACACTTGATGTTTTATGATCATGTTACTATATGCCTCATGTTTAAATTACAGAAGACTGTGCAATATTGTATTTCTGCTAATTATGCACTAGCACTTTATGTACTTTCTATGTGTTTTTAGCTTGTTTGGTTTTATCATCTTGGAAGCTAGTTCCTTTTAATTTGTTTTTTAGATTTTAATGGCTCGGGTTTTAATACATTTTGTCACTGTATAAATAATGTCATCTATTTTGGCTTACAATTTTCAGTATGAAAATCTTGTTCTAACTACTATACTTGTGTACGCCTATGCACTTTGATGGTCTTAACGACCGAATAAAGTTTTATGATGATGATTATGTTTGTAACAATGTGCACATGTTTTTGTGAAAGGTGTGTATAAGTGTTTAAGTACAAACGAGTGAGAGGCATTGCACCACAGAAACATCACTTTAAATGATGTTCTTGTGGTGCAATGTCCTGCTCTATATTTTCAAGGTAGCTTTAAGCCACCTAATGTGGCTTAATTCCACCTTGTAAATATGACCTTTACTGCACCAGTCTGCTGTGGTAAAGGGGCGGGCAATGGGTGTTGCTGTTGGTCTGCAGCACCCATTATTTTTTTGCCATTGCCCCCTATTTACAAGGGTGGTGTATATATGGCGCAGTTCCAAAAATAAGACCAGGAAAAACCTTGGGCCTCCTTTATGAGCACTTTTGCACTGCCGGAATATCTTTTTTTAATGAACCAGTGGCGCAATGTGCCCTGGCTATTTACAAGGCCCCACAAAGCCACTTTACATGCCTTTTCATGCCCTCGTAAAAATGTGCCTATTTCTTGCAGAACAGTGTGTGAAAGGGGCGTTCCATGAGTGTTGCTGTGGGTGCTCTCATGCAACACCCATGGAATCTGAAGCATTCGCAGATTTACGAGAAATTATAAACCTGGGAATGCTTCAGTATCTAATGCCACCCAAGGGGTGGCATTAGGGAGGCACAACAAAGGGAAATTTTTAGTTTCTCCTCTTTTTCTCCTTTTTCTATGTGTACTGTTTTGTGCAGCACACATAGAAAAAGGAAATTGCCTGAATTGATTGATTTTGTGGATGAAGGTGTCCTTTCCTGCACAAAATCAATCAGCCCTGCAACGTTGGCACTCTTGCTCTATGGTGCAAGGATGCCTGCGTTTGCACATGGCAGCCCATTGTGCACAAGTGCAGGGGAAAACAACAGGAATGTACTGTATCTCATAGATATCGTGTGTTCCTGCTCTTTTCTCTTGATGTAGGGCAGAACAGCAAGATTCCTTGTGACGCTGCATTATGTCAAAATCTCATAAATGAGACGTTTGGTGTTAAAGAGGTGCAACGAGGAGAAATTATTCATTTCTTCTTATTTTTGTAGTTTCTATGTGTGCTGCATTTTTCAGTATAGAAATAAACAGCAAATTGCCATTAGCGATTGTTCATGTGCAGGATGGTATTATTTCCTGGACATGAACAATCATTCCCTGCAATGCAGGCCCCCTTGTACTATGTTGCAAAGGTGTCTGTATTCTCGCTAGGCAGCAAAATTTAGTGTCAGCACTAGGGGAAGCTCAGAGATAAGATGGCACAAATATAGTATCCTATAGGTAGTAGACTACCTCTGTTTCAGACCGTATGCTCTATAAATGTGTATAAAAGAAGTTTTATAGATCACTTTCTGGTTATTATACAGGGCTGCTGGGTATGAAGCTCTGTGTTCAAGTGCTTCCATGAGGCCTGCGTAGCAAACAGATCTGTGATTCTGGAACTAAAAGGTGAAATAGCTCTTACAATATTTTTCCACGGGTATGAATTAACGTATCGTTTTTAAGTTAGGGTCATCAGCTGCACCACACATGTCAGACTACATGCACGACTACAGACATATCCGAAATATGGTAGCAGTCACATATTCAAACTTGACAGCATACGCCTTCAGTTTCAAGCACACATATCACTTTCTATGGCCTATTTGCAGTGTACCTTTGCAGAGATTTATATGGACTAGGATAGAGGTTAATACACTTGGCACCATATTTTAAATCTCACATTCCTTTACCACTTTCGTGAAGAGAGAGGTTGCTGTTCCAGGCCTAACTTAAAATGAAAGGGCAAGTCCTGTCATGGCACTCATATTGCTGTCAGCATCTTCCTAGAAACATCAATGAGAGTGTCTGTGCCTTTTATGGGTAAGATGACACATGTAAAGTAGGTTGTAGGTACTAGACTACCTTTGTTTCACACCACATGCTCTGTAAATGTGTGAAGAAGAAGCTGCATGGATAACCTTCTGCTCCTTATACAGGGCAGTCTGACATGAAGCTGTGTGTTCAAGTGCTTCCATGAGGTCTGCGTAGCTAACAGATCTCTGCTTCTGGGACTGAATGCTGAAGTAGCTTTGACAATATTTCATCAGGGGTGTGATTGACCCTATAGTTTTTAAGTTAGGGTCATTAGCTGCAGCACACGTGTCAGACTACATGTACATGTTGAGACATACCTGAGACATGGTAGCAGTCAGACATTCAAATTTGACAGAGTACGATTTTAGGTTAAAGCACACATCTCTCTATCTACGGCCTTCTTGTAGTGTTCCTTTGTTGAGACTTATATGGCCTCAGATAGAGGTTAATACATCTGGCAACATGTTTTAAATGTCACTTCTCTCTACCAGTTTCATTAGAGAGGCAGTGCTCACATTGCCAGGCCTAAGCGAAAATGAAAGGCCGACTCCCGCCATGCCACTCTTCTGAGTGTCAGTATGTTTCTAGAGACCTCAATGAGTGTGTCAGTGCCTTTTTATGGGCAAGATGACACATGTAAAGAAGCTTATGTGTATTAGACTACCTCTGTTTCACACCGCATGCTCTCTAAATGTGTGCAGAAGAAACTGTAAGGGTCACTTCCTGCTCATTATACAGGGCAGCTGGGTATGAGGCTGTGTAGTCAGGAGCTTCCATGAGGATTACCTAGATAAAAGATCTGTGCTTCTGGGACTGAATACAGAAGTAGCTCTGGCAATATTTGTGCAGGGGAATGATAGACTGTATAGTTTTAAGTTTACCTCATCAGCGTGTCAGACTACACGTACAAGTAGAGACATACCTGACACATGGTAGCATTCAGATATTCAAACTTGACAGAGTACGCTTTCATTTTAAAGCAGACACCTCTCTATCTACAGCCTTCGTGCAGTGCTCCTTTGCAGACACTTACTCGGATAGAGGTTAAGACATCTGGCAACATGTTTTAAATGTCACTTTTCTCTACCAGTTTCATTAGAGAGGAAGAGCTCGCAATGCCAGGCCTAAGTAAAAATGAAAGGCCGACTCCAGTCATGCCACTCTTTTGAGTGTCAGAATCTTTCTAGAGACCTCAATGAGTGTCTCAGTGCCTTTTCAGGGGCAAGATGACACATGTACAGAAGTCTATATATACTAGACTACCTCTGTTTCACACAGAATGCTCTCTAAATGTGTGTAAAAGAAACTGTATGGGTCACTTTCTGCTCATTATACAGGGCAGCCGGGTATAACGCTGTGAATTCAAGTGCATCCATGAGGTCTGCCTAGCTAAAAGATCTGTGCTTCTGGGACTGAATGCTGAAGTAGCTCTGACAAGATTTGTGCAGGGGTATGATAGACTGTACAGTTTTTAAGTTTGGGTAATTAGCTGCAGCACACGTGTCAGACTACACGTACAAGTAGAGAGATACCCGAGACATGGTAGCAGTCAGACATTCAAACTTGGCAGAGTACACTGTCAGTTTAAAGTACACACCTCACTATCTAGGGCCTTCTTGCAATGTACCTTTGCAGAGACTTATATGGAATCAGATAGAGATTAATACATCTGGTAACATGTTTTAAAATTCACTTTTCTCTACCAGTTTCATTAGAGAGACACAGCTCATAATGCCAGGCCTAAGCCAAAATGAAGGCCAACTCCTGTCATGCCACTCTTCTGAGTGTCAGAATCTTTCTAGAGACCTCACTGAGTGTGTCAGTGTCTTTTTAGGGACACAATGACACATGTAAAGAAGCCTATAGGTCCTAGACTATATCTGTTTCACACCGCATGCTCTCTAAATGTGTGTGGAAGAAACTGCATGGTTTTCTTTTTGCTCATTATACAGGGCAGCCAGGTCTGAAGCTGTGTGTTCAACTGCTTCCATGAGTTCTGCCTAGCAAACAGATCTGTGCATCTGGGTGCTGAATGCTGAAGTAGCTCTTTTGTATTCGATTTCTATATTTATGAGGAGTTTGGAACATGTATTTAAGAAATGCAGACAGTAAGAGAGAATCTATGTTGTAACATATTCCTCTGGATAGCACCTACATGATACCTCATCAAAGCTGGAACAACAAATCAGCTGTTCTGCTGGTTGGCACAGAATGAGACTTGGTTTCTCATCCAACCACATCTGGCTATTTTAATGTATTACAAACCATGTGCAATATTTACACCTGCGTATGCTCTCACAAGGTGTTTACCATATTGGCATGCTAAAAAATCATCAAGAGGCCTTTTTCTCAGGAACAACACATTTGAACACTGTGTGTTTAATGTTTGTACCACTCACCAAATATCCCTAAATGCACTGATGATAAAAAATAAACCTTTTCATCATCTTAAAAAATTAAATGAACGTTCTTAGGTCTAGCGTTAGCCAACACTTTTTTAAGCTAAAATAATATGCATAATCTACTCGCTTGTAGGGGTTTTCAGCTGGCCCTCATCAGTCACCGGTCTGTTGTTGTACCTTTTAAATTTTTTTTACCTACTGCACCATCCAGCATAGGGCAATCTGCTCGTTGAAGGAGCACATCTGCACGCAAAGTGCTTCCTTAAAGTACAAGGGACTGCTATGATAATTCCAGGTATTTTCAGGCCAAGGAAATATTTTGAGGTTTTAGTAATTGCCCCATCAATAAATATTACAAAAACCATGATAAAACACAAAGAGCATTATTAAGCACCAATTCAAGAGCTATTGGCTTTGTCAACGTGTGTTTCATCACCACACAAAGTATAAATCATTGACGTGTTTGTACCACTGCTTCTGTTGCTGGTTGCATTTGGCACCCTTGTCCGGTCCACAGCAGGCTACACACAACAGAAGGAACAGGCTTTGGTGTGGGGCACATTAGCACTTCATACTAGTGCCCCTTCCATAACACGCACAAAATCCGTACTTTAGATATGGTTTAGTCACACTGTACATGTACGGATATATTCAGCAATTGGGTCAAGCATACATTTTAGGCACAGCATGCTGCACACAACAAAAGGAACAGGCTTTGGTGTGGGGCACATTAGCAGATCTTTCACAATCCATCACCAGTGTGGTTTACTGTGCATGATAAGTCACTTTTGCACTCTTCGCAGCTAGCTGTCGTAGGTGTGCACCTACATAACTTCTACCAGTTTCCTCATCTACAGGTTCCATTAGTAACTCAAAGGCAGTTTTTTGAGACAGCAGTGATAACATCCCTAAGCAAACCTTGTGTTTTTTGTGCAGACATAATTCAACAACAAACCATATAATTGTACTCAACAACACAATTACATAATACACCACATTCTATCCACA
>CAWUFW010034194.1:0-11372 GCA_963921515.1 Calotriton arnoldi
CGATACCCGGCGCAAAAAATACCGCCAGGCATGGAAGCGGCAAAAATCCGCCCGCACACACCGCCTGAACACCGACCACGCCATTACGATTACACAAACCGAATACCGCCATCGGCGAAAAAAGCACACAAAATACCGCCCGCCAACGTCCGAGTCGGAGACAAACCGCCCGCCACGGACGGAAACACGCACGACAACACAAAACCGCCCGCCCTCACGGCCGACACACCGCACGTGAAATTACGATCGCACCGACATGAGCGCGGAAAAACCACAAATATACCGCCCGCCAGCGCAAACAACGCCGATGAGAATCGACACGGCAGAAGCCATGGCGCCCACGTACCTGCACAGAAACCATCCGCACACAAAACCAATAGCACACAACATGGCCAACAAGTCCACACAGCAAGGCACGCACAAATACACAAGCACAGTACATATCCCGAAAACACCCCCCCGGACAAACAAAAAATACAAAGGCCAGAACCCCAGACACAACACACCTGAAAACAACAGACCATGAGGACACACCCACATAGGTGAGTACAAAAGCAGCACTCCCACAGACCACAACCCCTTGCTACATTGCAAACCAGAGAGGAGAGGAGAGGACACAGTGACACAGCAAGGACAGCAGCACACCACAGAAACGCACACATCACAACCACCACCACCACCACCACCACCAAACACCACCACCACCACCACCAAACACCGGCACCACAAACCCCCTGCACATTACACAACACACACCGCACCAGCACCACAAACACCATGGCACCACAAAGAATGGCCAAGTTCACGCCCATTGAGCTGACGGTCATGGTCGACGAGATCATCAAGGTGCACCCACAAATCTATGGCAACATGGTCCAACACACACCACTAGCCACCAGAAACAGAATGTGGAACCGGATCGTAGACCAGGTCAATGCAGTCGGGACCCTGCCCAGGAACAGAGTCGAAATTAACAAACGGTGGAATGACGTCAAGAGCCTGGTCAAGAAGAAGGAGGGCAAAAACAGAGAGCTGGCTGCCGTCACTGGCGGAGGGAATCCCGCGCTCTTCAAGACCTTCAAAGCGTGGGAGGAGAAGGTGCGAGTCATCATACATCCCGAGATCCTCGCCGGATTAGCAGGGGGAGTGGAGGCTGGTAAGTACAAACTAATGTATACCAGCACACCGCTATGTACTCACATGCACTACCACCATGCCACAGCTCCCAGGGACAAACACCCCCATGTCCAGCACACAATACACGACACACACATGCAACAGACACCACCACACACAGCCCAAACAGAACAACTGTAAGATGCGTGGGGACATGTGTACATTCAGCTAGCCACGTAACCACCAACAGGTCCCCAAATATGCCAGAAGCGCCACAACGAGCACCCACCACACCCATGTGTCCGCCACAGCTGCACAAACCGACAAGTAACAGGTAAGTGGCAGGAACACAAAGTGCAGTGGGTGGGACGGTGGACAGCACAAGTACAACACACACCAGGCCCCTAGTCCCACAGCACAGCAAGGAGGAGCATCCCCCACACCCCACAGCCACGTGTCAGCCACCGCAGTGCACAACGACAGCCGAAAGGCAGACATCACGCTCCACAGCAATCGGTGTCAGTGGGTGTCCAGCCACCCCCACGACCCACAACACCCCCACCCCCACAGACCTGCAACATGGAGCACCCCCCGCTTAGAGCCATGTGGCATCCAGTACAGTGCACGCACGAACAACCTGCAGGTGGGAAACTGGACAGGGCTGGATTACTGGAGGCATGAGGACCGGCACACGACCAACACATGGGACATGTCACGTAGCAGACGAAAACGCAGCACCGCCCACCGTCACGAACAAGTGAACAATGTGCACACGGACATGAACAACAGACTCACACCCCACATGACCCATCACAGACATAGCAACACCCAAGGAGCCACGTCTGCATACACAAGCCACACTGAAAATAGTACCACACGGCAGCCACTGTGCAACTCATCACACACAACCGAAACACCATTGAAGTCCTGTCCATGTAGCCCCTACTGCCTGTCAACCACACACCCCACAACTACGCCTATGTAAGACAAACAACACAAGACGCAACAGAGCGGAACAACAGAAATGCACACGAACACCACTGAACCCATCAAACACACAGACACACCATGCACATACAACATACCATCCATCCCATCCGTCAGCCCCAGTCTCATGAAAGGCATGTCATCCGCACAGCTGCCACACATACAGCAGTCACGCTAAGATACATGCCCATGACCAACCATGTGCCAGAAGTCAATGAAGCGCACGTCACACTGTGAGCAACGACACACAACATGGGCCACACCCCCCACGAGCACTGCAGTGATGCACATGGCACAGGGCAGCACGCACACCAAGGAGATGGGACAACTGCAATACGTTGGCTTTCACACACAACCATCACTCACTCATAACGATGCGTCCAATGCCATGTCCAGTAATCACAACAGACAGCAAATATGCAGGCCATGTCAAGCATGCACACACCTCAAACCATGCACTGTCATGCTGCCACAACACATGTCACGTTCAGCACCCATGGCTCACAGCATGTACCCCAAAAGCATATTCCCTCCCAAATGCGAATCTGGGGCATGGCCCCCATGTTGCCATATGCGTTCCTAAGCGTTCCATTTGAACCCCAAAAGCATATTCCCTCCCAAATGCGAATCTGGGGCATGGCCCCCATGTTGCCATATGCGTTCCTAAGCGTTCCATTTGTACCCCAAAAGCATATTCCCTCCCAAATGCGAATCTGGGGCATGGCCCCCATGTTGCCATATGCGTTCCTAAGCGTTCCATTTGAACCCCAAAAGCATATTCCCTCCCAAATGCGAATCTGGGGCATGGCCCCCATGTTGCCATATGCGTTCCTAAGCGTTCCATTTGTACCCCAAAAGCATATTCCCTCCCAAATGCGAATCTGGGGCATGGCCCCCATGTTGCCATATGCGTTCCTAAGCGTTCCATTTGTACCCCAAAAGCATATTCCCTCCCAAATGCGAATCTGGGGCATGGCCCCCATGTTGCCATATGCGTTCCTAAGCGTTCCATTTGTACCCCAAAAGCATATTCCCTCCCAAATGCGAATCTGGGGCATGGCCCCCATGTTGCCATATGCGTTCCTAAGCGTTCCATTTGTACCCCAAAAGCAAAGTACAAACCAGACCCAGGATGGGCCAGGAGCCCGCATACACCAGAGTCACAATGAGTAGGGGCACAGCAACACACCCATCGGCATGGCCAATCCGTCCCATGCCACATGTGCACAGCACACAGTCCCATTGCCAAGCACACACAACTACAAATGCCACAGCCACACACACGCCTCCGGGAAACCCATGTACGAGATTGCACGAACTGCCAATGTCAGACGACAAATACATACTTCGCCAGGTGCAACACAATAACAAATCTCATTCTCTCCACAGGTGACGAACTGCCGGATGCTGGGGATGGAGACAGCAGCCAGCACAGCCAGCCCACAAGCCCCCAACGAGGACACACGGATGTGGAGGATCTCACCTCCTCTTCGGACACGGACCACCAAGCAGGCCCATCTGGTGTGGCAGGGCCCAGCCGCTCCCCAGGACCCCTCCTACCCACCAACCCATCATCCAGGGCTGCTGAACAGTCCCAGCCCCCTGCTGCCACTGTCGTTGCGGCCACACCCACGGTCATTGCGGCCACACCCACGGTCATTGCGGCCACTACCACTGCCGCAACCGCCACCATCGCCGCACCGACCACCACCGCCGCCACCACCACCACGTCTTCGCTGGCACCAGCCCCAGCGCAGGTGGTGGCCCGGCCGACTGGATCCACCCTGGGAGCCACAGCGAGGACCGTGGTGAGCAATGTGGCTAGTGGGCAGGCCGGTGGCAGCAGGACTGGTAGGAGGAGCAGGGTCAGGGAAACGCCAGCCTCCCCTGGGAGCCATGCCCTGCCTCAAATGGCCAGAGTCCTTGGGGCCTATGAGGAGGCCCAAGAACAATGGGTCAGGTCTGCTTCAGACACGCGGGAGGTGCTGGGGGTGCTGAGGTCCATGGACGCCCGTATAGGTCAACTCGTGGACCTCATGGGCCAGCTGGTGGTGGCGGTGAGGACACGGCCAGGGATAGCAGCTCCCCTCCGCCACCACCTGCCGGGGCGCAGGGTCGAGCAGCAGTGTCCAGTTCCCCTGCGTCCACAGCCAGTGAGCACACCTCAACCACCAGCATGTCGCAAGCAGGCACCCCCTCGCAAACGTGGAAGGGGCCGTCCGAAGAGGAAACAGATCTCCCGGGAGGACTTCGCACGCTCCAGTCGCAAGTGAGGCAGCCAGCCAGCCTTCCGCCAGCCTTCCTTGACCAGCCACTGCATTGACTTGGACTACGATCCCACTCCACACAGCCATCTGGATGGCATGTGTGTGTTGGACTATGGACATAGAACCAGTGGGTACACCCTGAGCATCACGCAGCCATGACCGACAGCTCATTGTCACTGCACGCACCACTTTTGTCATCACCTTACACACAATCACATGTCACAGTTTGTAATAAATGCACCTTTTTCACTAACTGCTGTTTGTGCCCTGTGTTTTATTTGTACGGAATACAACGGCCACCTTGGGCGGAAAGGCACCTGATGCGTGGCATGGCAATGGAATCCGGAGGGCCTGTAGGGACCTAGGGGTGGGAGACAGAACAGGAGCACATTCAATGAGTGTGTCACACACCCATCACACAGTACATGTCAACAACTACAGGCAATGTACACACATCGCACAGAGCAATAGGGCACAATGCCACAGTCACCAACAGTGGCATACTACCCTGGCCATGGAGCGTTGACACACAGCACGTAGTGAACAAACGGCCACCCTGACACAGCACACACACACCTGCACAGATACAGCCACATCAGCCGTCGTACATGGACACTCACCGTCAAGTGAAGTAGCGGGCGATGAGCTGCTGACGCACATTCCCAGCTTCCTCCTCTCCGCTGTCCTCCTCACTCGAGCTGTCCTGGTCTGCGGGCTGGGGCCCTGGTTGATCTCCGTCATCCACAATGAGGGGGATCTGCTTCCGAATGGCCAGATTGTGCAGCATGCAGCACGCCACCACTATCTGGCACACCTTCTGTGGGGAGTACGCCAGTGCACCCCCGGTGCGGTCCAGGCACCTGAACCTGGACTTGAGGAGGCCAAAGGTACGCTCGACCACACGTCTGGTCCTCCCATGTGCCTCATTGTATCGATCGTCTGCTGGGGTGCGAGGATTCCTCAATGGACTGAGCAGCCATGCCCCATTCGGGTACGCAGAGTCACCTGGGTGTGAGGGACACAGAGAACCGTTGCTATTCCAACTGGACAGGGGACAGCATCGCACAACCAGCACGCTACACCACTCCACATACTCACCGACAATACAGCCACGATCCTGTTGCAGATTGGCCATCAGTCGTGGCAAGATGCTGTTGCGCATTATGTGTGCGTCATGGGCCGAGCCTGGGAACTTTGCACACACGTGGGTGATCACCATGTCCGCAAGGCACACCACTTGCACATTCAGGGAGTGCGTGTGCTTCCTGTTGCGGTACAGGTGCTCAGTGGCCTGTGGTGGAACAAGGCCAACATGTGTGCAGTCAATGGCTCCAACGACGTGTGGGATTCTGCCAAGGGCATAGAATGCACCCTTCACTGCCGCCAATTCACGAGCCCTGGGGAAGCGGATGTACCTGTTTCGGTACAGCATCATGGCTGCCAGTACATCCCTCAGCACCTTGCTGAACATGGGCTGGGACATCCCTCCTCCACTGCCCACTGTGTGCTGGAATGACCCAGTGGCGAAGAAATGCATGGCGGCCATCACCTTAGCCGTGGGGGTGACAGCAGTCGGATACACCCTGCGGGGACGGAGATGGGGTTCTAACATGGCACACAGTCGATGCAGGGTTGGCCTGTCCAGCCGAAACTTCCTAATAACCTCTGTATCGTCCATGTCCACCAGCAATTGGTATGGGCGGTCAATGTTCGGTCTCCGCCTAGGGAAATTGCAGAGGACACATGTCAAAGCAACACGACACATAGCAATTTCGCATACACATCACTGACATGACTGAGCAAGCACATGAGCCACAGCCCAGCTGTCAAGCTGGGACGGCACGGCCACAATACACTTACACAGGTCTCCCAACAATGGCAATGGCTAGTGAGACATACCACTGCCATGTGCATGCACATGGGGATCTAGGCCCCAATGACTTGCGGGGCGTGCTGATGGGGACTGACTGCATATTCGTCAAGCGGCAACGCCACGGCAACATGAGTGTCTGCTGAGCATGGAACTGCTTCCGAGGCTGGATGAGTATGGCACACGGCACGACGACGATGTGGGCACAGGCTGAGCGGCCAAAACAAGTGGGACCTGTGGCACGAGGGGATATGAGACAGTAGTAGGTGTCAGCACTGCACCCTATGTACAGCACTGTACGGATCACACCTCCCGAAACATTGACAGGTGTCCACATTGACAGCCCCATGCCAAGACGGCTGTGTGCTTGCAGTCACACGTCACAGGTGAGAGGTTACATTGCACGTGCCAGGTGGCAGACGTACATAGTGGGAGCTGGCATGTGTGTGCATGTGTCTCCTGTTCAGGATCCACCAGATGGGCGCTGACTCTGTACTGACCATTGGACACAGCATGTTCCGTGGAAGGCTTGTGTGTGTGGGATGGTGGCACTGGATGTGCCTCCGTTGGGTGGGGGGCCATGCACAGGGCGGGTACGTCGATGATTGCGCATTGTTGGTCACGGTGGGTGCACCAACTAAGATGTGTTGCCCTGTGTTCAATTCCTATGTCCGCATGATGATGGACTGTAGATGTGGGCAGACTACACATTGGTCGATGTGCTGTCTATATGCATGTGCCTTCACACCAGGCACAGCTGCCCCTGCACATGTGACCCCTGCTGGACTCGCTGCTGGGTCTGTGGAGCTGATGCACCTTCTGCGCGTGGGGCGGACAGCTCTCCTCACTTCCTCATTGCGCATGTCATGACTTTGCCGCAGGTGACATGGATCATGGAGGGCCCACATGTACGCGTGGGTAGGCTACACATGATTGTTCACTGGTCGCCACCCCCAGTCAGTGTTTCGAATGGGAAGGTTGTCGTGCTGGTGGTATGTTCGATGTGGCGGATGGGCGGGCCTAGGTGCGGGCTTACATTCCGGACATGGGGGGTAGTTGGATTGGCGACTAGTTGCAGTACACACGGGACACGTCTCTTCCTTTCCACATCTGGGTCATCCCTTGTACTAACTGACAGTGATACAGTCATCTTCGCCCCAGCCCTCATGTCCACCCCTCGCCCCCCAATATGCATGCTCACCTGCGAGGCTAGCGCTTGCACAGGCAGCCCCAAGCTCGCACCAGAGAGGGCAAGGAGTGTATGTGTGGGTCCAGTTGCACGAGTGGGCTGTCTCAGGGTATGATGTGTGGCGGGACGCCGTCCACCTGCGTGGTGCCCCAAATGGAGACCCGGCCTGCATGGACTATGCATCACAGTCTTCGCCTTCCGGATCCGCCACCTGCGACACCCAGTGGCTGTGGCTGCCCTTGCGGCCATGCCGCGTCCGTCTGTGACTGATGGCCCACACATTCACTCTTTGGCCTCTCTGGGGAGGGCTCGGGGGTGGTGGCGCACGCGCTTGCACTTAGTCGCAATGGCATGTGGCGTGGTTGGTATGATGGGCAATGGATGGGATGGTGCGAGCCACCTCCCGTGACGTCAGTGCTGCTCGTGCTGTGGTGCGTCCCCCCTACACTTCCATTTGACTTGTGCCATGCTAGACATTGAGGTTCTATTGCCTGCGTGATATGACCAGGAGGAGCGCGAGGAGACCTCTCACACACCATGCTCCACTGCCATCCCGTGCCCTGTATCGCCTGTGCGGATTGACTATGTTGGGGTTACACCTGGTCGACTGGGGCTGTGTGTGCCTTGTCAAGGGGCATGGCGGGCGCACAACAGGATCCAGCTTGTCCACAGAGGGTGGGCTGAGGTGCGCCTGGTACCGCTTTGTACGTGTGCCCGGCTGCTGTGCACACACGTGTTCACTCCCCCCGACAGGTGTCCTCTCACAATGCCCAGGGAAGCGGTGGTGTACTGTTCATGACCCCTCCCAACACGTCGTGCTCCAACTTGGCATGTGCGCATCTACCCGTCACACCCACCCACCTGAGCACTGCGTCCATACGACTTCACACGACACATGTGTGTCTTCCACAGTTGTGCTACTCATTTGCGTTGACATCCAATACCAGTGGACTACATGGTCATGTCACGACTGCCGTGTACTTCACATACTCTCATCCTCTCTCATTCGTACTTGTGAAATGAGTCAGCGGAGACAGTTTTGGTTTCAAACATTATATTGAGTCTTCTGTCCTCTGTGATGCAGTATAGTGGACACTACTGGCAGCGGAATACATGTTGAGGATATACTGAGCATGATAGCAAATGGGATAGGGTGTGGGGTTACATGTGATTGGCTGTTGCATGTGGGATGTGGGCTTCAGAGTGACATCTGCTTGGCCAAGGCTGTGCTAATGTACATTTACGTATAGCTGCGGAGCTGCGGACTTTGACACAGACGGTATACATGTAGCCTACCAGACCGCTTGGCATCATGGGCACAGTCCATCTCAGTTCCATGTGACAGGTTTGCTGCGGTTGTTCCTCATGCACGCGTGCATGTGAGATGACATCAGGGCATGTGCTTGCGTGCATGCAGCGGCGTGCCACTTGTTGTTGCACTGTGGTGGTTACTGGACATGTCACAGTCACTGGGGTCGTGTTGTTGTTGTATGCACTTGTCGTCCATGCAAAGGTCCTGGTATGGGATTCCCGGGGCGGGGGTGGGAGGGGTGCAGCACCCACAGACTCCAGGCGACCTATTCATGTCCACTGAGCGGTGTGTGTGTCCATGGGCGCTGGATCCATGTCGTGTCCTGGTTGTTCGTGCAGTTCCGTCCATGTGGGTGCGATACACAGAGCCCATGCCACTGCCTCCCACGATGCATGCGGTGTTCCTGGATGTGATGGGGAACAGTGTGCATGTCCCGGTCATATCCGATGTCATGGCGATGTCGTTGATGGTGTGGTTACAGTTGCCGGTCGTTTGGTATGGCTGTTGTGGTGGTGACTGGCCAGTCCGTGCGGAAGCTAAGCATGGGTGCGGGGTTGGACATCATAGGTCACTCGGGGAACCTGCGTTGTGGTCCGACGTATTTACAGGTTGTCAGGTATGCGATGCCGTCCAGCAGGGCTTCCATGTCATTGGTGGTGTACATGTTTGCCAGCCAATGAAGCGGATGGTGGCTGTCAAGGTGTTGTTCGTAAGTTGTCCCTTGGAGGACCATGATGGGGCATGCTGGGTGACATTCGATGTAGCTGTTATCGATGATCCGTCGTGTGGAGGCACAGTGGTCCCATTTCAGTGCGGGTGCGATGTTGGCCACATACGCCATGCCCCCATAGGCAGAGCAGGCCCTGTCGTGTGCGTCCAGAGGGAGGAGTAGTGGTAGCAGGTCCGCCTTCAGACATGCCGGGTTGGAGAGGCATATCTCGACGGGATGCTGGTAGGGACACCTCCGACAGTAGAAGACGGGCATGACGCAGCTGAACAATGTGATGCGGTAAGTCAGTCGGTAACTTACGTTCAGCAGGGACAGGAGATCGCATCCCAATGTATGGCACAGGTTGGTTTTGTACAGCTTGAGCTGTTCGGCGTAGTTGGGTAGGTGTGTTGCGGTTGCCATTTCGCAGCGGTTCGTTGAGGTGGCGTGCTCCGGCTGTGTGTGCAGTCTGCAATGTGCACGCTCCGGGGTTGCTGTGAGCTCTGTGTAGTCGTAGGGAGACAGGACTTGTGTTCTGTTGGCTTGTTTGGAGGACACGGGCCCTCTTCCCACATGCTTCTCAGACAGTTCAAGGTCAGTGCTGTGTGACTCCTTCCAATTAACTTGCATGTGGCCGACATGGGGGAGTGTTTTCTTCTTTCTTCCCCGTCCGTTGTGTGCTTCTGTGATATGCGCTATCTGCCCTGTGGTCGGTCTCCTCGGCATGCCTGTGTTGGTCTATTCTTGGACAATGGCTGTATTCACCGGCTTCTGTCGTAGGGCTGTGGTTTCGGTGTTGGAATGGAAGGTCATTCAGTGCTGTCTGCTCTCCCTTGTGTGGGCGGCAGGCTGCCTTTCCGCTCTGCGTTGGGCCTTGTGTGTGAATGTTATTCTTGGGCCACCTGTTGTCGGTCCCCGTGCTCTTTGGTGTTCCGTTTTATATGTCTTGTTCATATGTGCAGGGTGGTATGGGTTTTTCAGTGTGGTACTGGCGTTCCTCTTCCCGAAGAGGCCCTGCTTCTCCTAGTTGGTGTTGCCGCCGCTGTGTGCTACGCCATGTTTGTTACACTGGGGTGTGTCCTGCTGTTGCGTGACTTCACTGACATGTGTGCGTCGGTTGTGTGGCGTTGGGTGTTGTCCGTGATTTGGGCGTTGGGGACATGTCTGTGGCAGGCCTGTCACGTGTCATGTGCGTTCGGGGTGGGGCTGATGTGTGTGCTGCTTGGTTGTGTCCCTGTGTCTGTGTGCGACGCATGCATGGCGCTGCGGTTGGCCTCTGCGTTGTGCGCATGTGTGGCGGCGTCATCGCCGCTTTGGGGCCGTGACGGGGTGGTTGGTTCCTGGTCCCAGGTGGTGTGTACACATGTGTTCCGCGATGTTACGATTTGGCCTGTGTGTCATATGTGGATGCAATGGTGGATGTGTAGTGTACACGCGGGGGTGGGGGGTTGTCCGCTTTTTCCGCCCTTGCACTGTGTGCGCTGTTTGCGTGCACTTGTTGTGTGTGTGCCTACCTGCGTCTCCGCGGTACGTTGCGTCCTTGGTGGTGCATCAGCAGAAGCATGGGAAGGGCCTGCAGTGCTGGATTCATGCTCGGGGTGCCGCTTCTTCGTTGTCCGTGCTCTGCGTCCGTGTTACCGCCTCTCTTTCACGTGCGGTGTCTCTTAGCCGTGGGAGCCGTTTGTTTGCGGCATCGTAATTTATGCGCCGGGCGGGACGTGTTTCGTCGGACGGTGTGTGTCAGTTGTGCTGCGCCGCTACGTGAACGGGCGCACTTTGATGGCGGACGGTGTTGCTGGCTTGCCGGCGGTGTTTGGCCTGCTTTTCGCATCGTAATTGGGCGGGCGTGTGGACTGCTGCGTGCCGGCGGTAACTGGTGCTTTTTGCATCCGCCAGCACGGCGGTTGTGCTTCCGCCCGCCA
>CAWUFW010034195.1:0-11372 GCA_963921515.1 Calotriton arnoldi
CTGTGCCTACAACTCCCATCATGCTATTGCCTCCACCCCCTTCCCAGCATGCCCATCCTTCCTTCCTTTTGACTCTGCTTCCCTGTGGGAGTGGGGTGCCTGTGCTGATAGGATGGCTGGGAGTGTTGTCCTGGCAGTTGTTTGGCTACAAGTCCCAAGAGTGTCCCTGTGCTTCACACAGCATAACCCAGGGTGGTGGTTCTTTGTGGGATCTTCAGTTAGGATGTGAGGCATTGCATTCTCCCAGGTGGGTTATGTGGAGTTAGTGTTGAGGGGTGTGTGAGGGGAGATCCTTGTAACTATGGTCAGTGCTGTGAGTCCTCCTTCCCACCCAGCCAGATATCCCACCATGGAACGTGCTTCCATTGCAGGAGATGCAAGTTGTCTTTCAGGATGTCAGTCAGTGGTGTCCTGCTGTTGGTTGTTGCACAGTTCCCAGCAGGGCCTTGTGCTCCCACAGCAGTACCCAGTGTCAGCCATCTTGTCAGTTGTTTCCACTCCCTGTGATGTGAGCATGGTTCAGAGTGGTGTTGATGGGCCAATTGTGGGTGTGACCAATATCTGTGCCTACAACTCCCATCCTGCTATTGCCTACACCCCCCTTCCCAGCATGCCCATCCTTCCTTCCTTTTGAGTGGACTTCAGTGTGTGTGAGTGTGACAGCAATGGCAAGATGGCTGACAGTGTGGTCCTGTTGTTTGTTGGTGCCCAGTTCCCAGCAGGGCCTTGTGCTCCCCACAGCAGTGGCCAGTGTCAGACATCTTTGAAGTGGCTTTTGACTCCCTGTGAGGTGTGCATGCTTCAGTGCTAACTTGCTGGGCCATGTGGGTGTGAGATGTTGATCTGTGACTACCACTCCCATCATGCTATTGCCTACACCCCCTTCCCAGCATGCCCATACTTCCTTCCTTTTGAGTGGACTTCAGTGTGTGTGAGTGTGACAGCAATGGCAAGATGGCTGACAGTGTGGTCCTGTTGTTTGTTGGTGCACAGTTCCCAGCAGGGCCTTGTGCTCCCCACAGCAGTAGCAAGTGTCAGCCATCTTGTCAGTTGTTTTCCACTCCCTGTGATGTGAGCATGGTTCAGAGTGGTGTGGATGGGCCAATTGTTGGTGTGACCAATATCTGTGACTACCACTCCCATCATGCTATTGGCTACACTGACTTGACCAGCATACACAGAATTCCTTCCTTTCAGTGAGCTTCCCTGTGAGGTGGTGTTCTAGTGGTGGGTAAATATTTGGGAGTATTTGTTGGTTCTATTTGTGCCACTGCCTTGCTGTATTTGTTGTTAGGTTTGTAGATGTCATGACACAGTTACATATCACTATGGGATGGCAGGTATTGTGTTTGTCTGACTAGCATTCACATCTTGGGATGGATATCTTTTGGTTGCTGTGTATTTGCTAAGTGTGCATGGTTTGCCTATCCCTTGACTGTGATGTGTGTGTGTTGTCACACCATATTGTGTATATTAGTTGTGTACTCACCAGGCTCTGGGATGTCTGTTAGTCCGTATACGCTCACTGGTGGTAGGATGGCCCGCACCTTCTCCTCCCAGGGCCTGAGGTATACTGGTTTTGCAGGAGGGCCACTGCCGGTGTGCTGGCTGAGGAGGTAGTCCTTTTGAGTAGGTCCCTGACCCTCCTGCGCACATCATACCACCTGTTCTGGATGTCTTCCTTTGTGCGCAAACATGGTGATTGTGCGTTGACCCTGTCGACAATCCTCGCCCACATCTTGGTTTTCTGCGACATGGGGGTCTGTTGTACCAATGTACCAAACAACTGTGGCTCTACCCTGAGGATCTCGTCTACCAGGACTTCCAATTCACAATCTAGGAACTTATGGTTCTTCTTTGGGGGCATGGTGATGGGTGGTGGTGGTGATTGATGTGTGTGTGTGTGCAAGTGGGGGTGTGTGAGTGTAGGTTTAGCTGGGTGTGTGTGAGGGTGCTATTTGTAGGTGTGGTAATGGTGTGTGGCTTGTGTGATGTATGAGCTGTGAGTGTGTCTGTGGTTGCTGTGTGATGGTGTTCTGTCTGGCAGGTCAGTGGAATTTGCAAGGAATCATGGTAGGGATTTGTGGCCTTTATGTAGGTGGAGTTGGAGGTGTGTCCTTGTTCCATTTTTTTTCCTCCCTGTATTTATTGGCTTAGTGGTTGCTTGTTTGGTCCTTTTAAACGCTGCAGTTGTCTGGTGCGATCTTGTCCGACTCGTTTCCGCTGTGTGTCAGCTAGGTTTCATATGCGGCGTACGAGTCGGTCGCGTAGTATTGGGTTGCTTCGGCTGGGTTTTGTATGCGTGTTGGTCGTACGGCTTGTGCTCCGGGCGAGTCGGTCGTGTTTTGCACGCACAGCATCGTACTACGCGGGTCGGAGTTCGCGGGTACGTTTCGTTCGGGTTCAATACGAGTGCGTGTCGGTCGGTTCGTTTCGCGTGATTTCCCGGCCGGATGGCTTGTTTCCGTCCGGCTCGGTTGGTCGTTTTGTATTCCGTCCGAGTCTGTCGGATTTCACATGCATTTCATCGTACTACCCGGGTCGTGCGGCGCTCGGTCCGAGTCGGTCGGTATGTTTTCCGGCCCAAATCGGAATCGGCCCCAAAGTCTACCAGATCGAATATAAGATAAAATATGTTATATAATTAAACATTTTCAGAGAAAGTTATGCTCCCAATGACTTTCTTATTTTATACATGCCCAAAGAAATAGAGCAAGCGAGTAGCACACTAGATGGCCAGGTAATGATTTAAAAAAATAGTGCAACCCTGCATTGTTCAAACTTGTAGCTCCTTAAAATGGGTACAATGTATTTTTCCTTTCCTTATGATAGTAACCACAGAAAAACAATAAATGAAGATCTGTTTGGGGAGAGTGCGTGTCGCAGGGCCAATTGGTTAAATCTGAATGGTTAAATGCTTTCGAAGGAAACCTAACTTTAGTGGTAACAAATTTAACCAGAAACCGCAATAATAAAAATGTATGTTGCGGTATTGAGACCTCCTCTAAGTAGGACTATTCACCTTCTAAGATAGATAAAAGCGGTTGGTAGGCCAGAGTTGACTGCTTCCTGTAGTTGTTTTCCCTGCGAATGTATTGGGCCTTCCTCAAAAAGGTATCCACCAATCTTTGCTTTGCCATTAGCCTGCAAGCCACTGGATCCATGAACAGATCTTTCAACCCCAGCTCAGTCAATTCTTGCTCGACATACTTTAACCGCCTAATTCTCTTGTAGTTTTCCAATCTAAGGCAGTCTTTTATTATACTCTGAGTTAGAGGAACAGTATTCCTGCGCCAGATGGAAAACCACAAGAGCAGAGGGGCGAGTCTAATTGAGTCCGTAAGGTGAGGTAAACTCAACTCCAACATAATCAGATGTTGACTGTGGGAGAGAAACCAGGGATTTAAAAAACTTGTCCTCAGTGATTTGTAGTGGTTCAGTATGTGCCGAGCCCCAAACGCCCGCTCCATAAGTGGCTGCAGACTTCGTTTTCGCATGATAGATATGTTTGACAGCTGCTAGAGGTTTCATGCCCATCATAGACATAAATGCCTTTAGTGCTGTCAAGCTCCTCTCCATGCCCATGGCCCTTGCATCAACTAGACGTGACCAAGTTTGGTTCCCATTGAAGAATACCCCAAGATAAGGAAAAGACTCCACCACCTCAGTTTTCCCTGTTTCAGTATAGAGGTGGGATATTTTACCTCGAGCACCACCCCCAGCTATAATTACAAAAGATTTTGACTGATTAACCTTCATGTTAAGGGAATCCATGAAGGCTGCATAGGTGGCAACTAGATGTTGCAGCCCTATCCCTGTTCTGGCAATAAGGACTGCATCATCTGCAAATGCCAGAATTGGAAGCTGGATGGAGTCAGACATGGGGATATCGAGAGTTGCGCCCAATAGGGCCTTCCCCACGCTGTTCGTATAGATGGAAAATAGGAACGACGCGAGGACACAGCCCTGCCTTACCCCCTTAGGATCTTAAAAGGGCAGGTACATTCTCCGTTTTTCCATATCTGACCGATGCTGAGGCATCCTTATATAGTTGCCTGATAAAATCAATTATTGAAGGTTTAATCCCCATCTCTTCCATAATATGCCAGAGCTTTGGGTGGGAAACACAGTCAAACACTGCTGAAAGGTCCATAAAGGCAAGATTGATTTTTCCACCCTTAGCCCTGGTATATTTATCAATAATCAAGGAGATGTTCAGGCACTGCTCTACAGTTCCTTTGCCCCATTGAAACCCATACTAGGACTGCATTAAGATATCATTATCAGCTACCCAAGCCTCTAATCTGGATAAAAGCAGATGACCCATGAGTTTCGCTGTGGTGTCTAAAAGGGAAATGGGTCTGTAATTTGTTGTGCTACTCTTGTCCTCCTTTTTATGGATAGGAACAATTATTTTATGGATAGGAACAATTATATTATTATATTATTAAAAACATTGGTCAATAAAGGAGCCCAAAGGTCGTAATTGTCCTGGAAGAAGTCTATTCGGACCCCATCCGGGCCGGGGCTCTGCCAGGGCTACATTCCGATAGGCCTTCCTAACCTCAGTAAACAAGAATGACAGAAATGCCCTCCTTCCAGACGGAAGAACAGCTGGGAAAACCGCAGGAGTAAGGGTGGGCGAGAAGATGTTCCCACCCACTCCTCCTCACCAACATTGGTATCTAGCGTGGGGTCCCTTTGGGTCTTAAAATAAGGTGAGTTGATTATACCCCAAAACTCTCTGCTGTTGCCCGATGTAGTTGCCTGGGCAAGCCGTTCCCAGATCGCCTCCTTCAGTGTCCTCTCCCTTTTTCTCCTAGCCAGCACGGGAGCCCGCCGGTGAATTTATGCAACTCCGGGTGCTGTAATCCTGCATCAGCACCACCTGGCCCAATGGCACTTGGGGGCTGGAGTCCTCGGTCTCAGGAAGGCAGGAAAGCTGCAGTGAGGGCTCCCGCACTGCGGGAGCCTGCCAGTAAATGTATACGCCTCAGGGCGCTGTAATCCTGCGTCAGCGCCTCCTGGCCCAATGGCACTTGGGGGCTGGAGTCCCGGTCTCAGGAGCGGCGGTGCAGGAAGGCAGGAAAACTGCTGGTGATAATCGATTACACCATTCAATACCCTAAAGCCATGCCCTTAAGAACCACCACTACTAAAGTACTACCACAACATTTGATTGAGATCTTTTCTTGGATCGGGTTTCTTAAGGAAATACTAACAGACCAGGGTACTCTTTTTGTATCTCAATTAATGAAGCACATTTGCAAACAGTTATATATCAAACACATTAAGATCTCAGTTTCCCATCCCAAAACCAATGGTTTCGTTGAGAGATACAACCGCACTCTCAAACTCACACTGAAGATGTTATTGGGCGATGGAAGAAACTGGGATCAGTTGTTACCCCTGGCTTTGTTTGTGTTATGGGGTCAAGTACAAGCAGTCTGGGATACTCATCCTTTGAATTGCTTTTCAGGCAAAAACCATGTACCTTGTTGGAAATCACAAAGGAAGTTTGGGAAAAGGATGACCAGGAAGAAGCAGGTAGTCTATTGGACTACACTTACCAACTAAGGGCCCGATTCTGATGCGGGTTGGAAAAGCTTCCCGACCGATGGCCTGATTCTGATGCGGTTAGGAAGGCCTCCTAACGGCATTTGCTCCTTCCGAATCGGATCGGGAACGTGTCTTCATGACCGAGGGCCCAATTCTGATGCGGTTAGGAACAAATGTTCCCATTGAAGTCAATGGGAGTTCAACCAAATCGTATCTGGAAACATCCGGATGCATCCTACTCTGCCGGTTGGACTTTCCCGATCCGAGTGGGTCGGAAACCATTTCCCAACCGATTCGGTCGGGAAGCTTTTCCAACCCGCATCAGAATTGGGCCCTAAGATTCTGACTAGGGAAATTACAGGAACTTGCCCATGCTAACCTCAAGAAAATCCGGATACACCAGAAATACATTTATGATAGAGGGAAAAAATGGAGAGAGTACCAAGTTGTGGATTGGGTACTCGTTCTGCTTCCCAGCTATGTGAAGAAAATCAAAGCTGAGTGGCAGGATCCCTGCGAAGTAAAACAAAAGATTGGTAAAGTAACCTATAAATTGTGGTTGATCCGAAAAAACAAATCTATCACATTAACCTATTAAAGAAGTGGTGGTCCCAGTCCTGTAAGTGGTTTATGCCACTATCCCAGGAGAAATGCCCCCAACACATTGGAAAACGTTCCCATCAGTGAATTCCTATCTAATATATAGAAGGATAAACTCCTACAAAGGTTAAACCCAATCTCCTCAATATTCTCAGATCTACCAGGTAGGACACACCTGGTGGTATACTCAATTCCCACTAAAGAAGGAGTAGTAGTGGAACAGAAACCCTACAGAATATCTGCTGCCCAGGGACAGGCCATCGAAAATGAAATAGAACAGATGCTAAGAATGGGAGGTATCGAACTTTTGCTTAAAAATGATATACCTTGAAAAAACAAGAGACAGGAGGTGTTTGCAAAACAGGAACAGTTTGTTTGATTAAATAATGCAGCCAGGAGCACAGTCACAGACATAGGGTCTGAGGACTGTCTCAATTTGCAATCGGTCTAACAAAGACTTTTAAACAGTTCATTGACTGCAATAAAATGGTTATTGCAATCCTTTTTTGGTAAGGAATGTGTACATCTGTATTTGGAGCCATAAATTAAGGTATTGGATGAGGAATCCAGGTGGGCCTCGACCTTGCGTGGATGCCATGTGGCCATGGGGTAACGTGTCCAGATATCCAGCTTGGGGAGCAGATGATCACTGTGTGTACTGTGGGTGCTGTGTCTTGATTGGCTCAGTGTTTCAAACTTCACGTGGCATCTGGCTTTATGATGTTTTGGGAATGCGTTCACCCTCCAGCCATGTGTGCTTTACTGGGGCCAACCTCCCTGGACCATTGTGGTGTTCCTGCACCTATCTGTAGGATCGATCTGGGATTTCCGGTTTACGCATTTGTCTGCTGGCTATGTGCCGCCCCACCTGTGATCTATCAATCAGTGACCTCGGGACTGTGTCTCAGGGCCTGCCTAACTATGTGTTTCTGAGTCGGGGTTGACATGGAGTTCACAACGGGCGAATTTGTCAATAAAGATGCAATTTCATTTTTATACATGAATGTATCAATATTCATAATGACATCGACTTATTCAATATTAACATTCCCTCCTCTAGATGAATTTGTAACTGCACAATCTAACCCATACTTCATGACAGCTACTTTATTGGGGGACTGTTGTTCTTCGGTTTTGACAATCAATACTTTCCTAGTTACTTGCATTTTACCCAATTTGAGGACTGCGTTCTTACTGCAGGAAATCCTAAATTCCACAGAGCCACACGCAAACAAGAACATTATAAATGCCGGCAACAGTCATGTGCACAATATGGACAGCCACCGGAGGAGCTCTGAGAATCAATTCAAGAACCATTCTATTCTAGGGCACCTCCCTCCTCACGCATGTCTCTTTGAAAACGGTAAAGTGCTTGGATAGCAAGAGTCAATGTCCCATTATCTAGGTCATTCCCTGGGATAAACGTGCAGCAAAATTCGCAAATATTGGCACATACCCTTTCCTCGATCATGATCATTAAGTCTAGAATGGATGTATGATGCTACATCGCAAGCGTTAACATTGCATGCCATGACATCAGTAGTTTTCACATCGCATGTTCTTTTACATCGCAAGTATCCACAACGCAAACCATTACGTCACTTTTCCATTGAAATGCATACACTATACATTTACAACGCACACAAACACCCCGCATGCTTTGACTTCGGGATTTTTACCCCTAGGCCCACTCCCTAAACCTGAAATTCTAAAACCTTTAATTACTCCCTTACACGAGGACCCCTTACCCGACCCTAAACCCTAAACCCTGAAGCCTAAAACAGTACCCTATAGTACGACCCCTAACACTTCCCTAAGCCCTAAGCCCTAAACCCTAATACAGTACCCTACAGTAAGACCCCTGACACTACCCTCAACCCTAAGCCCTAAGCCTACCCTACACTACGCCCCTAACAGTTCCTTAAACCCTAAGCCCTGAACTTCACTCTAAGCACAATCCCCCTTACCTCTCTCTCCTCGCGTCGTCTCTTCCTCGCCTCTGTCCCGGTGCTCGTCCGTCCTTGTGCTCGTCCGCCTCTGTCCCGGTGCTCCGCCTTGCGTCCATTACACCACATGCGATTTAAAAGCACATGCGTTTTAAAAGCGCATGCGATGTAATGGGACGCGTTACAATGTGTACGCGTCATAACGTCGCTTGCGTTGTAACGCATGCGACGTAAAGGCATGTGTAGTAATGCCAGCGTTGTAATGGGTGTTCGCCGTCTAGCACATACCGATGCTGAATCACCATAAGGCTATTGCTCTCAGTTCTTTCTTGATCGAATTAAGGACAAGCTCAGTGCTGTTCATCATTTTAAGCTTTTTCCATCTGGTGATTTGTAGCCAGCAGGCATTGGCTTTCGTCTGCACAGTGAAGATTTTGTGATACTTTTAAGTCCGAGAACTGTCTACATTCTTCTAGAATATCCTTGTAATGAACACAGGCAAAATAATCCACAGTTTTTATTTCACGAGTCTGATGCAGCAAGACTGTCTTCTTCCTTAGCGGATGCTGGTACAATTCTGATAGTTCTCCGGGAATGACCAGGGTAAGGGTGTTTATGTTCACAAGGGATCAAAGTTTGTGCCATCCGGGGATGAGCTGAGTGTAGGCAAACTGCGCAGCACTGCCAGTATATATCCATCAGAGTGGAGGTGCCCCATTGCATATCCAGAATGTGCAAGATTGTGCCACAGTTCTCATTTGTGCCCAATGGAAGATTTCCTTTACCTCTGAAACATAAGGAATACAGTGTAAGTTTCCGCACAATTAGGGGTTGTCCCATTCCTTCCTAGCCAAGTGTGTCCACCCACCTTGGTATACCAGATTTCCTGACATGGAGTGTCTATGCTTTTGTTCAACCCTCCCTACGAGACCCATTTCCCTTCATATCATTTAACTGGATGGCCCTACACAGGAATTCCATGTCGGGATCCACTTGTTGTTAAAGAAGACTGCCTTGCATCCGCTAACGGCCACCCTTGAACCACAAATGGAGGCAGGAGCGGATCTGTTTGTCCATTGAGTTGACAGTTTTTCTACTACCAAGAATCTCTTTTCTGAGAAGTCTTGGGGCCAAAAAGTAACCTCCCCTATGGTGCCCTTTCTGTGCATCCTGTCTAGCTCAGTTTGAATATCACTAGACTCAGTGAAAAGATATTGAGCCATTGGGTTGGTCTCGTAACGGGTGAGATTCATTACTACTCTGTCGGGTTCTACTATGTTGGGATGGATTTTGGCCCTGATTCTGCATGAGGTATAAGTGAAGAAGGAATTTTGGTTTTTCAGGTGCTACCTCTTGGGACAAGTAAAGTCTATCAACGAACAGACATAACACACCTGGCTGATGTCATGTGCTAATACCACGTGTTGTGTAAAAGGACGCTGCGTACTGCATATGGAATGCTAGTATATGGGTTGGTGTAATTATGAGTGACATGGAAAAGAGCCTAATGCAAGCTCTGTAGTAGTTTCTGAACAGGCTCTATTTGGCAATGCAGCTCTTTGGCATGGAATATGTGCAGCAGCACCCAAACTAGACAGAGAGTATAAGTGCAAAAATTCATAACTTCTAATTGAACATTGCAGGTCTTTGATATGGATCCATGGGAGAAGTCTGTGATCCTCTTGTTATCGAGTGTTTTCATTTGATCAAGAAGTGCACAGTGCAGTTTGTAAGGTTGATTCACACACTTTAGATCCACGTTGGTGTGATGACATGGCAGCTGAAAGGTGATGCACTTGGAGGTTCGATTGCAGGCATGTTGAAAAATACCTTGGTTTATTTGTTAGTTCAGAAAAAAAAATAATGTGCGCCATTGCGACCCTTGACCTTGCCAGGTAGGTCGCTCCCCCACCACACAGCTCCGCCTGTGTTGGCCGCCCGCTGCTGCTGCTGGTAATATCGCCGTTCCGCTTGTGGCCTCGGTGCCCGCATTTCTTGCTTGTCTCCCCTTTTCCTTCTGTACCCCTCGCTGCCCCATTTGCATTGTGCCCGTATTTGTGTCTGCTTTCTCTCCCCATTTTCCCTTCTGTACCCCTCGCTGCCCCATTTGCATTGTGCCCGTATTTGTGTCTGCTTTTCTCTCCCCATTTTCCCTTCTGTACCCCTCGCTGCCCCATTTGCATTGTGCCCGTATTTGTGTCTGCTTTTCTCTCCCCATTTTCCCTTCTGTACCCCTCGCTGCCCCATTTGCATTGTGCCCGTATTTGTGTCTGCTTTTCTCTCCCCATCTTCCCTTCTGTGCCCCTCGCTGCCCCATTTGCATTGTGCCCGTATTTGTGTCTGCTTTTCTCTCCCCATTTTCCCTTCTGTGCCCCTCGCTGCCCCATTTGCATTGTGCCCGTATTTGTGTCTGCTTTTCTCTCCCCATTTTCCCTTCTGTACCCCTCGCTGCCCCATTTGCATTGTGCCCGTATTTGTGTCTGCTTTTCTCTCCCCATCTTCCCTTCTGTGCCCCTCGCTGCCCCATTTGCATTGTGCCCGTATTTGTGTCTGCTTTTCTCTCCCCATTTTCCCTTCTGTGCCCCTCGCTGCCCCATTTGCATTGTGCCCGTATTTGTGTCTGCTTTTCTCTCCCCATTTTCCCTTCTGTACCCCTCGCTGCCCCCATTTGCATTGTGCCCGTATTTGTGTCTGCTTTCTCTCCCCATCTTCCCTTCTGTACCCCTCGCTGCCCCATTTGCATTGTGCCCGTATTTGTGTCTGCTTTTCTCTCCCCATTTTCCCTTCTGTACCCCTCGCTGCCCCATTTGCATTGTGCCCGTATTTGTGTCTGCTTTTCTCTCCCCATCTTCCCTTCTGTACCCCTCGCTGCCCCATTTGCATTGTGCCCGTATTTGTGTCTGCTTTTCTCTCCCATCTTCTCTTCTGTACCCCTCGCTGCCCCATTTGCATTGTGCCCGTATTTGTGTCTGCTTTTCTCTCCCCATTTTCCCTTCTGTACCCCTTGCTGCCCCATTTGCATTGTGCCCGTATTTGTGTCCGTTTTCTCTCCCCTTTTTTCCTTTTGTGCCCCCGCTGCCTCTCGCCATTCCCGCCGCTGCGTCCCTGCGGCCCCGCCCCCTGTCTGCCCGTTCGCTGACCCTGCCTCCCGCCTCCCAGCTGCTCCTCCCTCCCACCTCCCCATAAATGGCGGCCGCTGCGCGTGTGAGGAGAGCGACCCTTGACCTTGCCAGGTAGGTCGCTCCCCACCACACAGCTCCGCCTGTG
>CAWUFW010034196.1:0-11370 GCA_963921515.1 Calotriton arnoldi
TCGTGGTTTTCGCGCCTTGCATCGCACTTAGCGGTTTGGAGTTAGCGCAGTACGCTTTCGGGTCGGATTTGTTCCGGGTGCGTATCGGTCGGTTGGATTCGCGCGGTTTTTCCTGGCCGGATTGCTGTTTTCCTCGCGTGCCCGGTCGGTCGACTTGGTTTCGTTACGTGGTCAGTCGGAGTTTTCGCGCCTGCATCGCATTTGGCGCGTCGGGCGCCACGGGTACGTGGTCGGTCGGTATTTTTCCGGATCCGAGTCGGTCGGTGCTTTTTCCGGCCCGAATCGAATCGCCCCTTTGTGTTTCTCCAAATCTGGCAGCAGTAAATACTACAGGGTTTCTCTTCATGGACAAGGCAAAACTCATAAGGCAGAAAGTAAAATGGATTCTCCTGGCAGCTATTCCACTGCAAGAGAAAAAGGACATATCTGGTAGAATTTGAAGTTGTCTGAAGACAATTTACCTTAGACTAAAGTGATCCTTCAGATTCTGCACCAAGTGAGACACTATCAGGAACAGGAATATCACCAGCAGTAGCAAACATTGCATTCTTATAACAGGTTTTTGAGATGGTTGTATTGTGTATGGCCCAGACATTGGATATTAATTTTACTGTTCAGTTCTCCATCAAGTACAAGTACAAATCAGAAGGCACCCTACTGATGACAGAGAAAGAATCCGAATGGTATAGTTAGTAATTTCTGGGGTATGGGAGATAATTTATAGGCCCCATGAAAAAGCTCCTCTATGAATTTCTGTCACCTAACAGCAATTATGTCCACAGCAAGTGGTGTCCAACTGCTGCAGGCTTTGACTTTTCCTTACAAGATAACCATGCCCAAGTCCTCATCTGGAGTTAAAATGTTGGTTTTATTGCTGGTTTAGACATATAAAAGGCTAACATAATAGATTACAAACAAATCACATTCAGAAACACATACCCACCACTTCAGAGAATGTTTCCTCACTTGACCGTATGGAGTCAGAAGGTAGAGAAGCTGTTGATGTAAATAAAATCCACTCTCTTCCTTTTAGATCCTTTCTAAAACATATTAGAAAAATCGAGATACCAAAGCATATTAAAACCAACCATAATCTTGACAGGTGTCCATCTGGGCTGTTTCTAACAGATCTCTCCAATGGTGTACCGCTGTTATTCATCAAGTTATTTTTTATTTAAAATTATTTTTACAGCGTGGGTTTATTGTGAGGATGCATTGCAGCATGCAAACGCACACAGCAGGCCTAAAAACAAAATTTACAATACAACTTGCAGAAAAATAATTTCCAATTGGGCAGGAAACATTAATCAATGAGCAAGAATGTCAATAGGAAGCAGACACCTGGTTGAAAATCTCAATGACAGAAAGAGGCAATCTAGTGTCCCCAGGGTTCACCCCTGGTTTCTCTTGTTTTTAATTGATGCCTTTGTCCAGAGGCTACTCATGATTAGAATATTGGTCTTTACTTTCACATTCATGTGAAGAACACATTTTCTGAAGTTAATATCATTAAGTAATAATATTTACCTTCCAAACAGCAGAGATCACAAGTCGAATTTTCTATTTAAATAAATAGGTGTCGTTAATTGTGAATGCAGGACTTCATTATGAGTTGCTCTTATTATCCAATATCCAAATTAACAGGAGTTTCCGACCCCATGTTGATTTCAAGTAATTTAGGCGGCAGGTCTGAACAGTTTCCTCAAGGTCTCCAACTGCTCAAAACAGCAGAAATCCTCTAGTTAAAAATCCAACCAGGAATGGGGAGTCACCCATACAATGGCATGCATTAAATCCCGTCACCCACCTCAAAGGTTATTCCTTATTCCTAAGTGGACTGTCATGACCCAGTTTATAAACTGTAACCAACCAGTGTTTCCAACCCCTGGAGGTACAGTTCCAGCCGATAACAGGGTTCCTGGTGTTAGAATAAAAATGTCTTAGTCGTGTTGTTTATATATTGCTCTGCATAAGTTAGCATTTGCTGCACCATTTTATGTTTGGCCACCATTTTGACCCTTGAGCGAAACTAATCTCTCTCTGCCTCTGCGAGAAGCAGCTTTGGTAATTTTCAAGGTTGGGCCCTGATGTACTAATGAATACACTGTTCTTATTAGCACATACCTTTCCCACTAGATAGAGGCCTGCACCCACTAGTCCAGCAATGGGCACAGGCAGAACGACCTTGGCTTAGAGATAGTGTGTGCCCAGTCTCAGGATCGAAACTTATCCTTCTGTACCTCCTTTGTGTAGCTGCCTCCATCTGGAAATTTCCAGTCTGGCCGTGCCTTCATTGGTTCTGAATTGTACGTAATGTATCACCATGTTTGCTGATGTCAGTCCTCTCTGCAGCTCCCCTAAGCGACTGAGCAGACGGGGCTCCGCCGAGTGTATCTGGAATAAACATATACTTGGTTTGTATTCTCTACTGTCTGACCGACTCTTCATTTATTTGGAAGGCTGAGAGGTGGTCGCGAGTGACCCGGGTGGACCTAATCGGGTCACTTCCTTCAGTTGGCGCCCGAACAGGGACTCCATCGGGTGACCGATTCCCACCCTGGACGGGTGGGGAGGTCGGGGCCATCGCCGGGTCGGACGGATGGATCAGGGATCCCTGTACGAGAGCATTGTTTTCTCGCAGCTGCCCCTTCTGTCCTGCCGGACGGTGCCTCACCCAGCGGTCATTCCGACTGGGGTCCTGGAACAGCGAAACCCTTGGATCTGACCGCTTGGTCCGAAGAGTCGGCAGTGGAGAATAAATTCGCTTTGACCTGTGTGCACCATGGTGAGTTTGTTTTTGGTTCTTTGTGGATATGGTACCATTTTTGGTTTGTATTTGGCAAGGTCTGAGGACAGATTTTGGTACAAAGTGTTTGTGAACACTTTGCCAGGCAACATAACAAATTTGGCTTACTTTTGAAAATGACTGGACTCAGCAGATTCTTGGTTTCTTGTTGTCGTTGTTGCTCTGCAGATGCTTAACTGGAAGAAAGACAACCGGCGCTCCAGAAGGCACTCGAACTTTGATATGTATGTGAAGCATGGCCTTGGCCCTGTTATGTTTAGTACACTATGGCACAAATATACGAGGGACAATGCTGAGTTGCAGTGGCCAAGTTGGACGGGCACTTTTGATGAACAAAAAATTGGGTTTTTACTGGAGAAGTTGTTTGCAGAAAGAAGTAGACAGTCTATGTTTGATTCTCTTCGAACGTGGCAGAAGGAGGCTAAACAGAGGCAAATGAAGGCAGAGAAAGAGGCCCGGAAGGGGAGAATGCAAACATTGACTCAGAAAGCTGTAACACATGATAGAGAGAAACAAGAGATAGGAAATGAATGTGAATATAGGAGGTTTCGATTGAATATTGATAAATCTTATGTGGCCCAAGAAGAAAATGATACGTTTGTGGAACAATTGTTAGCTACTCGAACTCCGATCTCCATATGCCCCGCAGAGGATATATCCTGCTCTTCTCTCACATGCTCAGCTACCCAGTTCTTCTGTCTCTTGCTGTCTCTAGCTTCTGTTACTGTTGATCGGACTGCCTTGGCCACGGCACTTCCTGTCCTCTCTTTGCCCTCGCCGTCTGTGGCAACTATGACTGTTAGTACACCTGCAACACCTATTAGCTTCGGGGTCTTTTCGCCAGCTCTTACACCTACGACGCAGCCAGCAGCGACATTAGTGCCTTCTACTTCTGTTGCTACCCCCACTGTGTTCTTCCATCCCCCGACATTACTGGAGTAATGGGACACCAGTACGTGGATTTGAGGATAGAGACTGGGTGAAATTCTAAGGAACGTATGGGGCAAACGTTAGTCCGATCTGATGTGGGAGATGAGGAGAAAAGGGTAGTAGCTAATCAGGCTGCCCAGTGGGCTCGGAATCCCATTTATGGTGTGGAAGACGTGTGAGTGTGATGAAAGATTCATTGAGCCTTTTGTACAACAGCATGCTCTTAAGCATATGTCTGCTACTTTGATCGGTCTTTGGGAGCAGTGTTTCAATGATGCAGCACCGCGAATTCTATATAATATTAAGGATCATGTATATGTTACTGATATGGCGCCTGGTCAAGTTTTTAGTAATGTTGCGACGGTGGTTGCTTATCGGGGTAGACTGCTTGAGAAGAGTCCCACCCCGGTATCCCAGTTTCCAATGCGGGAGGTCAATCCTACCTATCATCCTGAAATACCAGTTCTAAGGGATCAGCATAATGTCGTTACTAGACCATGGGGCAGCGGCCCATTCCAAGAACAATGGGTTTATACCCCCAGGAAAAGGAGTGAAGTCTTGTCTCTTAAGACTCAGTTACCTCATCCTAGGAAGAATCCGACTGCTTATTATAAAGAATTGACTGAAGCTGCACTCTTCTACAGTGATGACACTTGCTGATATTGAAATGTTCTTTGGCTTGCTAGTTCCGGTTGATATTTGGAGACAAGTACATACACAGGATCATGTTGCGGAATTGGGTGGTACATGGGACCAAATTAAGGTATGGGATCAGGTACGGAAGCCAGGTGATAAGCCTAGAGCGGAGATCCTTGCTTTGCCCGGCAGTATCATTACGTATATGCATTTTTTTATCCCTCCGAGAAAAATCGATTGGGACAAGTTATCGGCTTGCCGTCAAAAGAAAGATGAGAGTGTGTCTGATTTTTCACTCGGTTTTGAAGGTGTGTTTCTGGATTATAGTGAACAAGATTTGTCGATCGAAGGTGGTGTGCGACTGTTTGTTAATAGATTTGTTTCCAATTTGCTTCCTGAGATTGCGATCCGATTGCAGGCTTCCGAGAGCACCTGGTCTACATCTTCCCCTTCTGTTATTTTGAATATGGCGCAGTATTATGAGCACAGGCAAAATGTGGATAAGGAGAGGGGTCAGAGAAGAAGCATAAGGATTTGAAGACAAAAGTGTTGTTGCAGCAGGCTTCGAGGGCGAATGGTAGAGGACGTGATGGTTCGACCCGACAGCTTCCACGCACTAGCAGGCCTACAAATACCACGCTTCTAGGGCCGAATCAGTGTGCGTATTGTAAGAGGAATCACTGACAGAATATCGACGAACCACAATATCGAGGTCCCAAAATATCGGGACCTAAATATCGATGTCAAGAATATCGACATCCTATCTACATCATGGTAAAGTACAAAAATATCGAAAAAAATATCGAAAAAAATATCGTTGTTAAAAATATCGTTTTTTAAAATGTTTAAAAACATAATATAAAAATAAAGTAAATAATACATATAATTAAAAAAAAGATAGTTATAATTATTATAAAATGTTTAAAATTAGAAATAATAAATATAATGTAATAAAAATTAAACATATATATATATAAAATATAATATATATATTTACTTAATAATATTAATAAATAATTATTACAATAAATTATAAAATGTTAGAAACATATTAAAAATTATAAATACATATATATATATATACATATATCAGAAAAATAAAAAGAAGATAAAATATATATATATAATAAATTAAAATATTAAAATATTTTTATTATTTTACAATCACATTTTACACTACATTAACAGCAATAGTAGGGAAAATATTGGATAGCGGAGGGGATAAAATTACTATTCCCACTCCAGGGAGTGCAACAGTAGGGAAAGTGTTGAATAACGGAAAGGTAAAAATTACTATTCCCACTCCAGCGAGTGCAACAGTAGGAAAGTTTTGGATAGTGGAGCTGAATAATTTACTATTTCCCACTCCAGAGAGTGCTTTAGTAGAGAAAGTGTTGGATAGCGGGGGAATAATTTTACTATTCCCACTCCAGCAAGTACAACAGTAGGGAAAGTGTTGGATAGCGGAGGGGGAATAATTTACTATTCCCACTCAGGAGTGCAACAGTAGGGAAAGTGTTGGATAGCGGAGAGGTAACAATTACTATTCCCACTCCAGCGAGTGCAACAGTAGGGGAAAGTGTTGGATAGTGGAGGGGAATCATTTACTATTCCCACTCCAGTGAGTGCAACAGTAGGGAAACTGTTGGATAGCATAGGGGTAAAAATTACTATTCCCACTCCAGCAAGTGCAACAGTAGGGAGAAGTGTTGGATAGCGGAGGGGAATAATTTACTATTCCTACTGCAAGGAGTGCAACAGTAGAGAAAGTGTTGGATAACGGAGGGGTAAAAATTACTATTCCCACTCCAGCGAATGCAACATTAGGGAAAGTGTTGGATAGCGGAGGGGTAACAATTACTATTCCCACTCCAGCAAGTGCAACAGCAGGGAAAGTGTTGGATAGTGGAGGGAAATAATTTACTATTCCCACTCCAGTGAGTTCAACAGTAGGGAAAGTGTTGGATAGCGTAGGGGTAAAGATTACTATTCCCACTCCAGCAAGTGCAACAGTAGGGAAAGTGTTGGATAGCGGAGGGGAATAATTTGCTATTCCCACTCCAGTAAGTACAACAGTAGGGAAAGTGTTGGATAGCGGAGGGGAATAATTTACTATTCCCACTCAAGCAAAATGATTAAAATTTAATTAACAAACAATGAATTAATTATCAAAAATTTGCCTCCCACCATATTCCCTATAAATGACACCACCCATGTTCTAAAACATAACACTATTAACATAATTAATTATTAATTAATTAATTAATTAAAATTAACAAGCAATTTAAAAACAATAAACAATAATGTAATTCACACAATTAACAGTATAAAACAACTTAAAATAAATTGTATAATAAAATAATTTAAAAAATATATTGAAATAAAATTACTCCCAGCCTACTCCCCTATCAACACACAACCCGCTCTTAAAAAAATGACACAAATAACGTAATTAATAGTTAATTAATAATTATTAATAACCAATTAATAAATATTTAACAATATATTATTTACCACAATTTACAATATAAAATTTTAAATACATAAATATTAAAAAATTAAAAATATTAATAAATTAATTATTAAATTACTTCCACCCTACTCCCCTATAAACCACAACCCACTCTAAAAAAATAACACAATTTACATATTTACCAATTAATTATTAATAATTAACAAACGAATTAATACATAATTAATAATAAATTATTTACAATAATTAACAATATAAAATCATAAATACTTAATTATTAAAAATTATTAATTAATTAATTATAATTAAATTACTTCCACCCTATTCCCCATAAACCCACAACCCGCTCCTAAACAAATAACACAATTAATGTATTTAGCAAATAATCATTAATAATTAACAACCAACTAATAAATAATTATTAATAAATTAATTACCACAATTAACAATATAAAATATAAAATATATAAATATTAATTAATAAAAATATTTAATTAATTAATTATTATTAAATTACTTCCCACCCTATTCCCTATAAACCCACAACCCACTACGGAATAAAAACGCAAAATTTAATTAAAAATAATTAATAAGTTCTAAAAGTTATTATTAAATTTATTATAATTAAATTACTTCCCACCCTATTCCCTATAAACCCACAACCCGCTACGGAACTAAAACGCGAAATTTACTTAAAAAAAAATTAATAACTTCTAAAAATGTAATACTTTTATAAAAAAATAAATACAATACTTAAACAACAATATAGAACACATACATTTAAAATACATACTAAAAATACATAACACTAATATAAACATCGATATTATTAACAACAATATTTTTACAAACGATATTACTGTCTTCAATATTTAAAAAAACAATATTTCTTACCTTACTGTCGATATTCTGGTCCACGATATTCTTGCAGGGGATAATCTTGTACCTCGATATTTAAAACTCAATAATTATGGTACTCCGAAAAAACCTCGATATTCTGTCTGTTCACCGTAAAGAGGAGGAACACTGGCGTAGCGAGTGTCCGGTGCTTTTGCAGAAGGTGGTGGTCCAGAGAGGACAGGGTTCTCGTGGACGGGGTCGGTGGAACTGGTGGTCAGGACAGGGCTCAGAATGCTGTGGAGAATTATTTTGATGACCCCGGGAGGACAGTATTATCATGATGATTATGATACGGATGAGGTGACAGGGCTGTCTTACAGCTAGGACAGCCAGGGACTAGAGTGAGGGACCAGTTCCGATACCTGTAGATCAACGTGGTCCGTATGTTAGTGCTGATGTGCATGGTTCGGCTAAGGAGTTTTGGTGGATACAGGTGCGACAAACAGTTCTATTTCTCCATTCCTTGGTCCCAGGGGCGGCTCTGTCTGGCCATAATAATGTTTCGGTAGGTTTTTCGTGTACCAGTTGTGAGGCCCATTTCAAAACCTCTTGCGTTGACTATTGGTCCTTTCACTGTGGATTCGCCATTCTTGTTGACGTCTATAAGGGTCGATTCGATTCGGGCCGAAAACGTACCGACCGACTCGGTACGGGAATTTGGTCCGACCGACATGTACCGGTGCTGCCCGATCCGCGTAGTACGATGCAATGCATGGGAATCACGACCGACTCGTACCGGAACACAAGCCGAACGACCGAACCGCACGGAAAATCAGCTATCCGCCCGGGAAACCACGCAAATCGAACCGACCGACACGCACCAGGAATGAACTTGACAGAGAGCGTGCCCGCGAACACCGACCCGCGCACTACGATGCAATGCGTGTAAAACCAGACCGGAGTCGCACGGAGCTCAAGCCGCACGACCGACACGCATACAAACCGAGCGCGAAGCAACCCAATACCCTGCGACCGACGCGTACGCGCCGCACATGAAACACAGCAGAAACACAGCTAGAAAGACTCGGAGAAGCACGCACGAGACAACTGCAGCGTCCAGTCGGTCAGAACAACGTCTCCTACATGCACAGAAACTACAAAGGAAAAAATACAAAAAAAGGGCCAAACAAGCAATGACAAAGTCAATAAATACTGGGGGCGGAAATGGAACAAAGACACACCCACAACTCCACCCATATAAAGCCACAAATCCCTACCATGATCCTTTGCAAATTCAACTGACCTGCCAGCACAGAACACCATCAGACAGCAACCACAGACACACCCACAACTCATCCATCACACAAAGCCACACACCATTAGCACCTCCCTAATAGCACCCTCACATACACCCAGCAAAACTGACACTCACCTACCCTCACTTGCACACTCCACACACACATCAATCCCCACCACCACCCATCACCATGCTCCCAAAGAAGAATCCAAAAGTTCCTAGACAGTGAATTGGAAGTGCTGGTAGATGAAATCCTCAGGGTAGAGCCACACTTGTTTGGTACACTGGTCAACAGACCCCCATGTCGCAGAAAACCAAGATGTGGGAGAGGATCGTCGACAGGGTGAACGCACAATCACTATGTTTGCGCACAAAGGAACACATCCAGAACAGGTGGTATGATGTGCGCAGGAGGGTCAAGGCCCTACTCAAGAAGGATTACGCCTTGAGCCATCGCACCGGCAGTGGCCCTCCTGCCAAACCTGTATACCTCAGGCCCTGGGAGGAGAAGGTGCGGGCCATCCTACCACCAGAGAGCGTACATGGACTAGCAAACATCCCAGAGCCTCGGTGAGTACACAACCAATATACCCAATATCGTGTGACAATACACACACATCACTGTCAAGGGGATAGTCAAACCATGCACCCTTAGCAAAGCCACAGTAACCAAAACATAATCATCCCAAGATGTGGTATGTTAGTTACACAAACACAATACCTGCCATCCCATAGTGATATGTAACTGTGTCATGACATGTACAAACCCAACAACAAATAGAGCAAGGCAGTGGCACAAATCTAACCAACAAACACTGACAGACATTTTACCACCCACTAGAACACCACCTCACAGGAAAGCTTACATGAAAGGAAGGAATTCTGTGTATGCTGGTGAAGTCAGTGTAGCCAACATCATGATGGGAGTTGTAGTCACAGATATTGGTCACCCTCACAATTGGCCCATCAACACCACTCTGAACCATGCTCACATCACAGGGAGTGGAAAAGAAGCTGACAGGATGGCTGACACTGGGTACTGCTGTGGGAGCACAAGGCCCTGCTGGGAACTGTGCACCAACCAACAGCAGGACACCACTGACTGACATCCTGAAAGCCAACTTGCACTCCCTGCAATGGAAGCACGTTCCATGGTGGGATATCTGGCTGGGTGGGGAAGGAGGACTGACAGCACTGACCATAGTTACCAGCAGCTTTTCTCACACACACCCTTAACACAAACTCCACACAACTCACCTGGGAGAATGCATTGCCTCACACTCTAATCAAATATCCCACAAAGAACCAACACCCTGGGTTATGCTGTGTGAAGCACAGGGACACTTTCGGGACTTGTAGCCAAGCGAGATGCAAGGACAACACTGTCAGCCATCCTGTCAGCACAGGCACACTACCCCACAGGGAAGCAGAGTCAAAAGGAAGAAAGTATGGGCATGCTGGGAAGGGGGGTGTAGGCAATAGCATGATGGGAGTGGTAGTCACAGCCTCAACATCCCCCACCCACATGGCCCGGCAAGCTCACACTGAAGCATGCACACCTACCAGGGAGTGAAAGCCACTTAGAAAGATGTCTGACACTGGTGCGCTGCTGTGGGGAGCACAAGGCCCTGCTGGGAACTGTGCACCACACAAACAACAGGACACCACTGACAGCCATCTTGCCATTGCTGTCACACTCACACACAGTGAAGTCCACTCAAAAGGAAGGAAGTATGGGCATGCTGGGAAGGGGGTGTAGGCTAACAGCATGATGGGAGTGGTAGTCACAGCTCAATATCCCCCACCCACATGGCCCGGCAAGCTCACACTGAAGCATGCACACCTACCAGGGAGTGAAAAGCCACTTCAAAGATGTCTGACACTGGTGCTCTGTTGTGGGGAGCTACAATGCCCTGCTGGGAACTGTGCACCAACCAACAGCAGGACACCACTGACTGACATCCTGAAAGCCAACTTGCACTCCCTGCAATGGAAGCACGTTCCATGGTGGGATATCTGACTGGGTGGGAAGGAGGACTGACAGCACTGACCATAGTTACCAGCAGCTTTTCTACACACACCCTTTACACAAACTCACACAACTCACCTGGGAGAATGCATTGCCTCACACTCTAATCAAATATCCCACAAAGAACCAACACCCTGGGTTATGCTGTGTGAAGCACAGGGACACTTTCGGGACTTGTAGCCAAACCAACGCAAGGACAACACTGTCAGCCATCCTGTCAGCACAGGCACACTACCCCCACAGGGAAGCAGAGTCAAAAGGAAGAAAGTATGGGCATGCTGGGAAGGGGGGTGTGGGCAATAGCATGGTGGGCGTGGTAGTCACAGCTCAACATCCCCCACCTACATGGCCCTGCAAGC
>CAWUFW010034197.1:0-11368 GCA_963921515.1 Calotriton arnoldi
CCCTATAACACTCGTCTTCCCTCTTTCTGCACCTCTCTTGCCTCTTTCTGCACCTCTCTTGTCTATTTGTGCACCTCTCTTGCCTCTTCTTGCACTTCTGTTGCCTTTCTGCACCTCTGTTGCTTCTTTCTGCACTTCATTTGCCTCTCTCTGCATTTCTGTTACTTCTTTCTGCTCTTTTCTTGCCTCTTTCTGCATTTCTGTTACTTCTTTCTGTACTTCTCTTGCATCTTTCTGCACTTCTCTTGCTTATTTCTGCACCTCTCTTGCTTCTTTCTGCACCCCTGTTGCCTCTTTCTTCACCTCTCATGCCTCTTTCTGCACCTCTCTTCCCTCTTTCTGCACTTCTCTTGCCTCTTTCTGCACCTCTGTTGCTTCTTTCTACACCCCTGTTGCCTCTTTCTTCACCTCTCATGCCTCTTTCTGCACCTCTCTTCCCTCTTTCTGCACGTCTCTTGCTTCTTTCTGCACCTCTCTTGCTTCTTTCTGCACCCCTGTTGCCTCTTTCTGCACCCCTGTTCCCTTTTTCTGCAACTCTCTTGCCTGTTTCTGTAGTTCTCCAGCCTCCTTCTGCACCTCTCTTGCCTAATTCTGCACCTCTGTTGCTTCTTTCTGCACCTCTTGCCTCTTTTGCACTTCTCTTGCCTCTTTCTGCACCTCTGTTGCTTCTTTCTGTACTTCTCTTGCTTCTTTCTGCACCTCTCTTGCTTCTTTCTTTCTGCACCTCTCTTGCTTCTTTCTGCACTCATCTTCCCTCTTTCTGCACCTCTCTTTTCTCTTTCTGCATCTCTTGTCTCTTTCTGCACCTCTCTTGCCTCTTTCTGCACTTCTGTTGCCTCTTTATTCACCTCTGTTGCTTCTTTCTGCACTTCTTTTGCTTCTCTCTGCATTTCTGTTGCTTCTTTCTGCTCTTCTCTTGCCTCTTTCTGCATTTCTGTTCCTTCTTTCTGCACTTCACTTGCATCTTTCTGAACTTCTCTTGCTTATTTCTGTACCCCTCTTGCTTCTTTCTGCACCCCTCTTGCCTCTTTCTGAACCTCTTGCCTATTTCTGCACCCGTTCCCTTTTTCTGCACCTCTGTTGCTTCTTTCTGCACTTCTCTTGCCTCTTTCTGCACCTCTGTTGCTTCTTTCTGCACTTCTCTTGCTTTTTTCTGCACCTCTCTTGCTTCTTTCTGCACCCCTGTTGCCTCTTTCTGCACTCGTCTTCCCTCTTTCTGCACCTCTCTTGTCTCTTTCTGCACCTCTTACCTCTTTCTGCACCCCTCTTCCCTATTTCTGTACCTCTCTGGCCTCTTTCTGCACCTCTCTGGCCTCTTTCTGCACCTCTCTGGCCTCTTTCTGCACCTCTGTTGCTTCTTTCTGCACCTCTCTTGCTTCTTTCTGCACCTCTTGCTTCTTTCTGCACCCCCGTTGCCTCCTTCTGCACTCGTCTTGTCTCTTTCTGCACGTGTCTTGTCTCTTTGTGCACCTCTCATCTCTTTCTGCACCTCTGTTGCTTCTTTCAGCACTTATTTTGCCTTTTCTGCACTTCTGTTGCTTCTTTCACCTCTACTCTTGCCTCTTTCTGCATTTCTGTTCCTTCTTTCTGCACTTCTCTTGCCTCTTGTTGCACCTCTGTTACTTCTTTCAGCACTACTCTTGCCTCTTTCTGCACCCCATTTGCCTGTCTGCACCGCTCTTGCTTCTTTCTGCATGCCTCTTGCCTCTTTCTGCACCCCTTTTGCTTCTTTCTGCACCCCTCTTGTCTCTTTCTGCACCCCTCTTACCTAGTTCTGCACCCCTGTTCCCTTTTTCTGTACCTCTCTTGCTTGTTTCTGCAACTCTCTTGCCTCTTTCTGCCATTCTCTTGCCTCCTTCTGTACCTCTGTTGCTTCCTTCTGCACACCTCTTCCCTCTTTATGCATCCTTCTTCCCTCTTTCTTTACCTCTCTTGCCTCTTTCTTCACCTCTCTTGCCTCTTTCTTCACCTCTCTTGCCTCTTTCTGCACCTCTCTTGCCTCTTTCTGCACTTCTCTTACCTCTTTCTGCACCTCTGTTGCTTCTTTCTGCACTTCTCTTACCTCTTTCTGCACCTCTCTTGCCTCTTTCTGCACTTGTCTTACCTCTTTCTGCACTTGTCTTGCCTCTTTCTGCACTCGTCTTCCCTCTTTCTGCACTTTTTAAAATAATTTGTTTATTGAGTTTTTCCATACTTCGACATCATACACTAAGCTACAGCTGAGGAAAAACCTCAGTACTTTGTCTCCAGGCATCATTTTCAATAACAGTAATAACTTTATAACACAGTAACAGTGCCACAGTACATATCATACATAGCCGCTCATATTAGCTAGTCCATTAGAACGTTTGAATCATCACGACTGCCATGTCTCTGATCGCTGTAAGTCATATCTCTACACATATAACAATCTGACAACTTTATTTCAACACATCCGGGTGTGCTATAAGATAGATCTCAACAGGACTCCAAATATCCTTAGGTCTTGAAGCAACCTGCAGGTCCTCAGCATATATGTTTAATTGCTCCTTACAATATGCATGTAGGAGAGTAGGATCTGCCTCTTATGTTGCCCCCACTTTTTTTCTGATGTTAGCACTGGTTTCTGGCTATAGTCTGGCTGGGTCCCTGCCAATCAGGGCCCCAGCCTCTCTGTTCTCTCTAAACGACATGGAGTGCACTCTAGGTGCACTAGTGATTGGATACTGTGGTGCCTTATGAGTCCCTAGTATATGGTACCTTAGGTGCCAAGGGCATAGGTACTTCACAGGCCTACCAGGGGCTGCAGCATGTGTTATGCCACCCCTGGGAAGCAGTCTAAATCTGACACCACAGGCCTGCTACTGCAGCCTGGGTGAGGTGGTGCTAGCACCCCTCACTGAGATATAGGTTTCCTATATCTCTCCTGCACACACATATAAACCTATCAGTCACCCCTAAGGCAGGCCCTATCAATCCTGAGGGCAGGGTGCTTGGCTTCTATGTGAGGGGGTGCCTCTGCCTGAGCAGGGCCCCTCTGCAGCTCTCAGAGTCTATTCTCTGGTGCTGTTTGTGGATGCGGTTAAACCATATACTATTTAAGTGCATTATATCCTCGCGGTAAATGCTAACTTTGGAATGGCTGCATCAAAACATGTCGTGTTTGGTGTCAAACATCTTGGAATACTACCCCCCGCCAATCTTGGCGGCGGGAGTAGCATTCCACCCTTCTAGAGGGATAAGACATGTACCTGCTGTGGAAACGCGGTAGAATCCTAAAGAGCCCTGGCATCACAAAATGGATGCCACCAGTCACAGACACTGGGCTGCCCTCCTGCTGATGACCGAAACTCGCAGTGGAGGAAGCCCAACAATAGGCATCCTGTCACAGGGAGGTGTAACCACCTTCCAGACAGGGTTTAGTGTATTGGGGCTGGGTGGGTGCACTCTTAGAGTGCTTTGAAGTCCTGCACTGGGGGAGCAGAAGGCTCCTCTGTGCATATGCCAGTTCAAACCAGCTCAGGGGCTACCTGCCCCTGCTCTGGCGCGAAACTGGACAAAGGGAAGTGGGTGTAGCCACCCCTCCCTTGACCCTCCCATAGGTGGGGTCATAGAGCTAGTCCATCCCCTCTTTTAGTATAAGAGGGGAACCTTGCCATTGCAAAGCAGATAACCCCTGGACGACGCTCTACAGAAGAATCCTGGCCCTTCGACGTTCCACTACCTTTGGAAGACAGAAGAATCTCCCTTGGAGTCAAGGAGTGACTCCCCTGCTTGGCAGGCACCAAAAACGACAACGACGGTCGCAAACTACGCCGCTCCCGCCGGAGTCCGAAGTCCCTGCAGCCCAAGAAGTGGATTTCCTGACCTCTCCCAGGCCATCGTGAGTCCCCAGCGAAGCTGAGGCAAGTGGACCCCACGAGTAACGAGGAACCGCGACCCCTGGGTACCGTGCACTATTGTCGAGTGCAACCCCTTCACAACGTTCTACGAACTTGTGCTTTGGACCACGTGTGGTCCCGACCTCCAGCAGGAATCCCTCCGAAGATCAGAGGCCTACACCGTCCCGAGTGACCGTGGGCCCCTGTTGAGTGATTCCGCCCGAGGTGTCTTCGCGATCCCTTGCCCGCTGGCTTGTGGGTCCCCAGAAGACTTCTTAAAGAAACCAAAGGGCTCCCTGGTTGCTCCAGGCCTGCCCTGACTTACCCTCGCTGGGTGAGTCCCTCAGACCTTGCTGGTCTGCGCCATCGACTTTTCTTCATCTCCCCGAGACTTGCGGCTGCCAAGGCTTGTTGGCTCCGATCGAGTTGCCGACACCGCAGTCAGCTGCAGACGTCGAGGGACACACCGAATCCAGCTCCTGGTCGTCGTCGACGCCTCCTGGACCACGTGGCTGAAGAGTCAAGGCACCTGCAACCGACCTGAAGCGACCGACGACGGTGGGCATCCATCTTCCTTGCCCCGGGTCACTGCCAAGTGACTTTGAACACTGTCCCCTCTGCTTTCAGGTCATCCTTCTTCAGAATCCAGGCTTGGATTCCACCGGACACTTCTTCAGCTCCCGCAAGCAGCAAGTCTTCTTTGTTCGCCATTGAAAACGACGCCGCGACCCGACACCAAAGGACACCTGTGCACCCGGCTTCCCTGGGTGAGGTAACTCCAGCACTACGGTGCTCCTGTGGGTGTGGGCCCTAGAACTACTTACCCTGTAAGTGACTTGCTTGTAGGTTCTCCCGAAGTATCCTAAAACTCTTTATTTCCAACCGCGACTTGCCCCATTGAAGTTAACGGCGATTCGCGCCTGTGTATCCACACTGCACGCGTCCCCCGTGGGTCCTTTACTTACCTGCCTTGGGTGGTTTCGTGAGGCCCCAGCACTTCTGAAGGCCCTAGGCCTTGTCTCCTTGCAAGTCGTTGTTTCTAAGTCTCTTACTTAGTATATGGTCTGGTACGCCCCTAGGGCCCCAGCCATATTTTGTGCTTAACTTATTGTGAAACGTTGATTTGTGCATATGTTTGTCTTCTAATCTCATAAAGAGATTAGTAGAGAGTTATTTAGAAATAAATACATATATATTTGATATATATACCTGTGTGGTGTCTTTTCATTTGGTGATTCAAGAGATTATATGGTAAAACAAGCTGCTTTACATTCCTCCGAGACTTAGCCTGAAGGCTGCTCTCCACAGCTACCACTAGGATAGCTTTCTTTAAAAGGTTGTCTTAAACCTATCTACCATAAGAGTCGATTTGCCCTGGTGCAAGGTGTCCACTTTAATTAGTGAACAGCATATACCAGGCCAACTTCTCACATTGGTGGGCAGCGTGTGGGATTCCAGCTTGCCATTGTTTTACCAGAAAATCTCTATTTGAATTACTAACTGAAAACCATTATAGGTACTCAAGGTACATATAAAGTCAAGCTTAGTATCAATAAGTTCTACTGAACTTAGAGCTGTGTGCCAAGGGATAGCACACCCTTTCCACAGCTCAAGCTAGGATCAGTAGGCCACAAACTAGTGTAGGTAGTACAACACTGCACAACACTAGAATGTCCTTGAAGGGTGGACCCAGTGGATCCACTCAGCCTCAGTATAAGGACATGGCTTTCTCTGACTTGAGAGCCATGTGTGTTGACAGACACCTGAGGACAGGACAGAGTCCCTCAACACTACACCTGATAGATCTGCTGACAGCAGATGACCTTAGATTGGCTCTAGGAGCTAAAGGGTTTGAATCAGTGGGTGGGTCAGTCATAGTATCTGGGTCAGATGATGAAAATCAGAATGACCAAGATTCTGTGGTTGAAGGGCCAGGCTTCAAGGAGCCTGAACAGGACAGAGGAGTTCTCCCTAAGAGAACTGGCAGAGTGGATGAGAGGCACAGATCCCCTTCCAGGGAATCTGAGCACTCTTATCACTCTGGCAGAGAATTTGTCCAGGAGAGGAGCTCATACTTTAACTTAAGAGAGACCTCCTCTGAGAGAAGGTGCAAACTGCTCCAGTATGAGGAAGCCAAAGTGGCCCTCAGAACCAAGCAGTTGGCACTGGATAGAGAAGCCCTGGAGATCCAGAGAGCTTCCAGAAGGGAGGGTTTAGAACCCCCTGGTGGCAGCAACAGTGTCCCTAGAGGCAGAGAATATGTCCCTGACCATAGGAACCTGAGCAAGGTTGTTCCTCCCTACCAGAGTGGGGATGATATCCACAAGTGGATAACTGCTATGGAGAGGGCCTGTAGAGTACAGCAGGTCCCCCAAAAGCAGTGGGCAGCAATCTTGTGGCTCTCCTTTTCAGATAAAGGAAGAGACAAGCTCCTCACTGTTAGAGAGGAGGATGCTGATGATTATGAGGTCCTGAAGAGTGCACTGATAGATGGGTTTGGCTTAACCACTGAGCAGTACAGGTTAAAGTTCAGAGATACCCAGAAGGCACAGACTCAGGACTGGACTGACTTTGTTGATTGTGCAACCAAGGCTCTAGAGGGTTGGCTGGTTGGCAGTAGGGTTACTGATTTCAAGGGATTGTATAATCTGATGATGAGAGAACAGATCCTAAATAATTGCCAGAACCAGTTGTTGCATCAGTACCTGGTGGACTCTGATCTGACCTCTCCCCAAGAATTGGGAAAGAAGGCAGACAAATGGGTCAGAACCAGGGTGAGGCAGAAAACCCAGAACCAAGGGGGTGACACTAAGAAGCAAGATCCTAAAGGCCCTGAGAAAGGTGGGGATAAGTCAAAAGACCAGAAGTCTTCACAAGGGCCCCAAAAATCTGCATCTGGTGGGGAGTCACAGTCCAACAAGGGAAAAGGCCAAAAGAAGCCCTGGTGCAAATTCTGTAAACAGAAAGGGCACTGGACTTCTGATTGTACCAAGTCCAAAGACCAAACCACCACCACTCCTGCCCCTAAGGCAACTGTGCCCCCTAGCTCAGCTACTGGTGGAGGTGGTACGCAGAATAAGGGTGTAGTAGGGTTGACCCTGGGTTCTGAAGTGGATTCTGACCTAGTCAGAGTGACCACTCAGGCAATGCTGATTTGTGAGGGAAACATTGATATGTCCTTCCTAGTAAGCCCCAGTAATCTGGGCAAGTACAAACAGCAGCCTTTGATAAATGGCAAACAGGCTTTGGCATTTAGGGACACAGGTGCTAGTGTCACCATGGTGGCAGAGGACCTAGTGGACCCTGGACAGATCATCCTGGGTGAAATGTACCAGGTGACCAATGCAAGCAATGTCCAGACCAACCATAGTCTGGCAGTTGTGAATTTCTCCTGGGGAGGGGTAACTGGCCTCAAGAAGGTTGTAGTCAGTGCAGACCTCCCTGTAGAATGTCTATTGGGCAATGATCTAGAGACTTCAGCCTGGTCTGAAGTAGAGTTATGGACTCATGCTGAGATGTTGGGCATCCCTGCAGAGGTATTTGCTGTGACCAGGTCACAAGCAAGAATGCATGACACTGAACCAGCTCTGGATCCTGGAACAATGGACCAGATGCTTCCCAAGAGGAGGAGCAGTAGGGTTAAGGCAGTGCCTTCCCTCTGTCTCAGATCAAGGATTCACTTCCAGAGGGAGGTGAAGCAGAACCTGAAGAAGGAACTGCCCCAGAGGGACTTGAACCTGACCAGGTTGAGTTCTTGGGGGCAGGGGGCCCTTCCAGGGAAGATCTGAGCAAGGAGCAACAGTGCTGCCCCTCTCTTGAACCCCTCAGACAGCAGGCTGCTGCTGAGGCTGCTGGGAGTGCTAGTGGGTCCCATAAAGTTTATTGGGATGAGGGACTCCTATATTCTGAGGGTAGAGACCCAGCCCCTGGAGCCACCAGGAGGTTGGTAATACCTCAGAAGTTTAGGGGTTCCTCTTGACCTTAGCACATGATATCCCTTTGGCAGGACACTTGGGCCAAAACAAGACCTGGGACAGGCTTGTTCCACATTTTCATTGGCCACATATGTCAGAGGACACAAAGGAGTTTTGTCGCTCCTGTGTCACTTGCCAAGCCAGTGGTAAGGCAGGTGGCACAACAAAGGCCCCCTGATACCACTACCTGTGGTGGGGGTACCCTTTGAAAGGGTAGGGATTGACATTGTTGGTCCCCTTGACCCTCAGACTGCATCTGGGCACAGATTTATCCTGGTGGTAGTGGATCATGCCACCAGGTACCCAGAGGCAATTCTCCTGAGGACCACCACAGCACCTGTGGTGGCAAGAGCCCTCATTGGAGTTTTCTCCAGAGTGGGTTTTCCAAAGGAGGTCATTTCTGACAGAGGTACCAACTTCATGTCAGGATATCTGAAAGCAATGTGGAAGGAGTGTGGTGTAACTTATAAGTTCACCACTCCCTATCACCCACAATGCAATGGTTTAGTTGAACGCTTCAACAAGACCTTGAAAGGAATGATTAAGGGACTCCCAGAGAAGCTTAGGCGGAAATGGGACCTTCTTCTTCCTTGCCTTTTGTTTGCATACAGAGAGGTTCCACAGAAGGGGTTGGCTACAGCCCATTTGAGCTTCTGTTTGGGCATCCTGTGAGAGGTCCACTATGTTTGGTAAAAGAGGGCTGGGAGTTACCTCTCAAGCCCCCAAACAAGATGTGATGGACTATGTACTTGGTCTCCGCTCCCGGATGGCAGAGTACATGAAAAAGGCAACCAAAACCTGGAGGCCAGCCAAGAATTGCAAAAAGCTTGGCATGACCAAAAGGCTGTGCTGACTGTATACCAGCCAGGACAGAAAGTGTGGGTGTTGGAGCCTGTGGCCCCAGCAGCCCTCCAGGACAAGTGGAGTGGCCCCCATACAATAGTTGAACAGAAGGGAGAAGTCACCTATCTGGTGAATCTTGGAACTCCCAGGAGCCCCCTAAGGGTGCTTCATGTCAACAGATTAAAGCCATATGTTGACAGGGCTGACATGGGCTTGCTCATGGCAACTGATGAGGACCAGGAGGAGGAGAGTGACCCTCTCCCTGACCTGCTCTCTCAGAACCCTGATGATGGGTCAGTAGATGGTGTTGCTTTGGCAAGCAGCCTCACTGACCATCAGCAAACTGAGTGCAGACAAGTTCTGCAACAGTTTAGACATATGTTTAGCCTGACCCCTAGTCAGACTACCTGGTGCACCCATGAGGTGGACACTGGGGACAGTCTGCCTGTCAAGAATAAAATCTACAGGCAACCTGACCATGTCAGGGACTGTATCAGGACTGAAGTCCAGAAAATGTTGGAGTTAGGCGTGATTGAGCCTTCAGATAGCCCTTGGGCTAGCCCAGTAGTCCTGGTACCCAAGCCTCATACCCAGGGTGGTAAGAAAGAAATGAGGTTTTGTGTAGACTACAGAGGCCTCAATGCAGTCACTAGGACTGATGCCTATCCCATACCAAGGGCAGATGAGCTGATTGATACTTTGGCCTCAGCCAAGTATCTAAGCACATTTGACCTAACAGCTGGCTACTGGCAAATCAGATTAGCTGATGATGCAAAAGCCAAAACAGCATTTTCGACCCCTGGTGGGCACTACCACTTTGTGGTGATGCCCTTTGGATTGAAAAATGCACCTGCCACTTTTCAGAGGTTGGTGAATAAAGTTCTGGCAGGGATGGAAACTTATTGCTCAGCTTATCTAGATGATATTGCTGTCTTTAGTTCCTCCTGGCAGGATCACCTGGTCCACCTCAGAAATGTTTTGGAGGCCCTGCAGAAAGCAGGCCTCACTATCAAGGCCACCAAGTGCCAGATAGGGCAGAGTCAGGTTGTGTACCTGGGCCACCTTGTAGGTGGAGGCCAGGTTCAGCCTTTGCAGAGCAAAATCCAAACCATACTGGAATGGGTTGCTCCAACCACCCAGACACAGGTGAGAGCCTTCTTAGGCCTGACTGGGTACTATAGGAGGTTTGTCAAGGGATATGGATCTATAGTGACCCCTTGAATGATCTTACCTCTAAGAAAATGCCAAAAAGGTTCAGTGGACAGCTAGCTGTCAAAAGGCATTTGAAGACCTAAAGCAGGCCATGTGCACTGCCCCCATCTTACAGAGTCCAGACTACACCAAAAAGTTCATTGTCCAAACAGATGCTTCTGAGCTGGGTGTGGGAGCTGTACTGTCTCAACTGAATGATGAAGGTCAAGACCAGCCAGTAGCTTTTATTAGCAGAAGGCTGACCCCTAGAGAGAAACGTTGGTCAGCTATAGAGAGGGAGGCCTTTGCTGTGGTATGGGCCCTGAAGAAGCTGAGGCCATACTTGTTTGGTACTCACTTCATAGTTCAGACTGACCACAAGCCCCTCCTATGGCTAAAGCAGATGAAAGGTGAAAACCCAAAACTTTTGAGGTGGTCCATTTCCCTACAGGGGATGGACTATACAGTGGAACATAGGCCTGGGACCCAACATGCCAATGCAGATGGACTCTCAAGGTATTTCCACTTTGAACACGAAGACTCAACTGGTCAAGGTTAGTTTAGTGTCCCTACGTTTGGGGGGTTGTGTAGGAGAGTAGGATCTGCCTCTTATGTTGCCCCCACTTTTTTCTGATGTTAGCACTGGTTTCTGGCTATAGTCTGGCTGGGTCCCTGCCAATCAGGGCCCCAGCCTCTCTGTTCTCTCTAACGACATGGAGTGCACTCTAGGTGCACTAGTGATTGGATACTGTGGTGCCTTATGAGTCCCTAGTATATGGTACCTTAGGTGCCAAGGGCATAGGTACTTCACAGGCCTACCAGGGGCTGCAGCATGTGTTATGCCACCCCTGGGAAGCAGTCTAAATCTGACACCACAGGCCTGCTACTGCAGCCTGGGTGAGGTGGTGCTAGCACCCCTCACTGAGATATAGGTTTCCTATATCTCTCCTGCACACACATATAAACCTATCAGTCACCCCTAAGGCAGGCCCTATCAATCCTGAGGGCAGGGTGCTTGGCTTCTATGTGAGGGGGTGCCTCTGCCTGAGCAGGGCCCCTCTGCAGCTCTCAGAGTCTATTCTCTGGTGCTGTTTGTGGATGCGGTTAAACCATATACTATTTAAGTGCATTATATCCTCGCGGTAAATGCTAACTTTGGAATGGCTGCATCAAAACATGTCGTGTTTGGTGTCAAACATCTTGGAATACTACCCCCCGCCAATCTTGGCGGCGGGGGTAGCATTCCACCCTTCTAGAGGGATAAGACATGTACCTGCTGTGGAAACGCAGTAGAATCCTAAAGAGCCCTGGCATCACAAAATGGATGCCACCAGTCACAGACACTGGGCTGCCCTCCTGCTGATGACCGAAACTCGCAGTGGAGGAAGCCCAACAATAGGCATCCTGTCACAGGGAGGTGTAACCACCTTCCAGACAGGGTTTAGTGTATTGGGGCTGGGTGGGTGCACTCTTAGAGTGCTTTGAAGTCCTGCACTGGGG
>CAWUFW010034198.1:0-10000 GCA_963921515.1 Calotriton arnoldi
AGCTCTACATGCCAAGAACAGATGCATACTGGTAAGTAGCATTTTCCTTACCAATTCTCCCTAGAGCGCACTCTACCCGCAAACTGGGAGCTTCTATGGCCTTTTTAGGAAATATCCCCATAGATGAAATCTGTAAAGCTGCAACATGGTCTACACCACACACATTCACATAACACTATTGTGTAGATGTGCTAGCTAGACAACAAGCTAATGTGGGCCAGGCAGTTCTACGTATACTATTTCAAACCACTGCAACAGCTACAGGTTAGCCACCAATTTGGGAGATTCCTGCTGTATAGTCTATGCAAAGCATGTGATCTACAGCTCGCATGCCTCGAACATAAAATGCTACTTACCCAGTATGCATCTGTTCTTGGCATGTAGAGCTGTAGAATCTCATGCGCCCACCCACCTGGTTACCTGTTTCAGTATTATCTTACTTCGATAACTACACATGAACATCTCTATTCTACTCTTACTTACTCCATTCTCACCCTCTGCGGGAAAACAATCTAACAAAGGAGTCGATGCCCATGCGCATTATCACCGAAAGGATTAGTCACCTACCTCCTGACTGGAAAGACTTCTTCGAACAAAAACAAAGTGCATACGTCTGGGCCCAACACCAGATGGCGATCTGTGCAAAGCATGAGATGCATACTGGATAAGTAGCATTTTCCATATTATCTACTGGCGGTCGCCAGTAGATAGTTATAGTTAGGACCTATTTTCCATAGGAAATCCGCGACATTCTATTTGAAATAACTCTTGCGTCGGTTGACGAATCTTCGCGAAATTTTCAAACTTTATGGCCCGCTCCGGTCCGCTCCTACCCTGAAAGTCTCAGGGTGATTCGTCAAGCGGGGGCCGAGAAAAAGGGGGGTCCCAAAACGTGTTTTCCCCATTCATTTTCCCATAGGAAACTTTAGACACGGCTACAGCCCGAACTGCTGAACGGAATTACACCAAATTTGGCAAAGAGGTAGTTCTTGGTTCAGAAAGAACCCTTTTGTTAAATGGTGTAAATCCGTTCAGTAGTTGCGGAGAAATTAAAAAATAAGTCAAAAAATCAATTTCCCATAGGAAACTTTATGCAAGGCTACAGCCCGAACTGCTGAACGGAATTACACCAAATTTGGCAAAGAGGTAGTTCTTGGTTCAAAAAGAACCCTTTTGTTAAATGGTGTAAATCCGTTCAGTAGTTGCTGAGAAAATCAAAAGTAAAAACACATATATATCTGGGCGGAGCCTAACCACACGTCATCGTGAGATCTGATTGGCTGTCAGCACTTCATCCTGGAATTGCTGGCAGCCATCTTGGGACCAATATAAATGATAGTACCATTGAAATGCATTGTAGTGAATCGAAGATTTTGAGGGTTACCAAAAGGAGAACTATAAAGGGTGATAACAGACTTTAGTTACATTAGAATTCATTTGTTGATGGTACCATACTAATTTCAGGAATTGTGGTGTGTTCTAAGGTGATTTTACCCTGTGAAAAACCTTCTGCTGGGATATCATGAATCATGTTTGAGAGAACTATTTTCACATGCTTGTCCCATACAGTTTTGGAAGGTGCTCCAGAAGCTAAAATGAGAGCATATTTTCTGTAAATTCACATTATCTTTCTCACTCATGTGAGAATGAAGTCTGACATTCTCAGTAAAACATATACATCCAACAAGGGCAGAGACTGTCAGTTGATTCCTTTGTGTTCTACTGCAGCTTCCCAGAGTGTTCTAAAGAACAACTAGAGCGCTAACAGTCTTACTTATGACAAAAGTATGGCACACCTGAAGCCATCTTGATTGGAATAAACTGGTAACACTTAAAACGTTTAATTTAAAAAGGAACAAAATGAGGGGGTTCATTTTGCCATAGAAATTATGGTTAGTGCTGTAGAAAGAAAAATTAGGACATGTTTTAAGTGAGATCTCAAATCCTCTTCTATTTCATTAGAAAATTCTGACATGCAGACTGAAACAATCACTTTCAATACCAGCAGTAGACTTCCAGTTAACTCCTTGGTGAGCAGTAGCTTTACTACAGTGATCTAATGAACAACTAGAGTAATAACATTCTGAATTTATGGCAAATGTGTGACACATCTGAATGCCTTCTTGATGGAATCAAAGTAAAAAACTGAAAGCATTTCCTACTGAGGAGACTGCAGTAAATGAGGAAATTAGGAAACTTCATAACAAATAAGTCTTCCAAGATGGCCACCAGTGAAAAAAGAGCCCAAATGTAGCACAAATATTACCCAGATGTAGCCCACATATAGCCCAATGACAAAAGTGTGCGAAACACTTTTTATTTTTAGTTTTTTTGCAGTTTTATGTAGTGCAGACTGGTCAGGTATTGGAGCGTTGCATCTTAAAACATGACCCCCTACACTACAAAACACCACTGCACTACCCTAAAACACTACCCCAGCACGACCCCCTACACTACACAAGCACCACTGCACTATCCTAAACCCTAAAACACTACCCCCAGCATGACCCCCTACACTACACAAACACCACTGCACTAACCTAAAACATGACCCCCTACACTACACAAACACCACTGCACTACCCTAAACCCTAAAACACTACCCCCAGCACGACCCCCTACACTACACAAGCACCACTGCACTACCCTAAAACCTAAAACACTACCCCAGCATGACCTCCTACACTACACACACACCACTGCACTACCTTAAACCCTAAAACACTACCCCCAGCACGACCCCCTACACTACCCAAACACCACTGCACTAACCTAAATCCTAAAACACTACCCCCAGCACGACCCAAACACCACTGCACTACCCTAAAACATGACCCCCTACACTACACAAACACCACTGCACTACCCTAAACCCTAAAACACTACCCCCAGCACGACCCCCTACACTACACAAGCACCACTGCACTACCCTAAACCACTACCCCCAGCACGACCCCCTACACTGCCCGAACACCACTGCACTGCCCTAAACCCTGAAACACCACCCCCAGCACGACCCCCTACACTGCCCGAACACCACTGCACTGCCCTAAACCCTGAAACACCACCCCCTGCACGACCCCCTACACTGCCCGAACACCACTGCACTGCCCTAAACCCTGAAACACCATCCCCAGCACGACCCCCTACACTGCACGAACACCACTGCACTAAACCCTGAAACACTACCCCCAGCAAGACCCCCTACACTGCCCGAACACCACTGCACTGCCCTAAACCCTGAAACACTACCCCCAGCAAGACCCCTACACTGCCCGAACACCACTGCCCTAAACCCTGAAACACCACCCCCAGCAAGACCCCTACACTGGCCGAACACCACTGCCCTAAACCCTGAAACACCACCCCCAGCACGACCCCCTACACTGCCCGAACACCACTGCACTGCCCTAAACCCTGAAACACCAGCCCCAGCACAACCCTGTACACTGCCCGAACACCACTGCACTGCCCTAAACCCTGAAACACCAGACCCAGCACGACCGCCTACACTGCCCGAAACCACTGCACTGCCCTAAACCCTGAAACACCAGCCCCAGCACGACCCCCTACACTGCCCGAACACCACTGCACTGCCCTAAACCCTGAAACACCAGCCCCAGCAAGACCCCTACACTGCCCGAACACCACTGCACTGCCCTAAACCCTGAAACACCACCCCCAGCAAGACCCCCTACACTGCCCGAACACCACTGCACTAAAGCCTGAAACACCACCCCCAGCAAGACCACCTACACTGGCCGAACACCACTGCACTGCCCTAAACCCTGAAACGCCACCCCTCAGCACGACACCCTACACTGCCCGAACACCACTGCACTGCCCTAAACCCTGAAACACCACCCCCTGCACGACCTCCTACACTGCCGGAACACCACTGCACTGCCCTAAACCCTGAAACACCACCCCCAGCATGACCCCCTACACTGCCCGAACACCACTGCACTGCCCTAAACCCTGAAACACCACCCCCTGCACGACCTCCTACACTGCCGGAACACCACTGCACTGCCCTAAACCCTGAAACACCACCCCCAGCACGACCCCCTACACTGCCCGAACACCACTGCACTGCCCTAAACCCTGAAACATCAACCCCAGCAAGACCCCCTACACTGCCTGAACACCACTGCCCTAAACCCTGAAACAACACCCCCTACACTGCACGAACACCACGGCACTGCCCTAAACCCTGAAACACCACCTCCAGCAAACCCCTACACTGCCCGAACACCACTGCACTGCCCTAAACCCTGAAACACCAGCCCCAGCAAGACCCCCTACACTGCCCGAACACCACTGTACTGCCCTAAACCCTGAAACACCAGCCCCAGCACGACCCCCTACATTGCCCGAACACCACTGCACTGCCCTAAACCCTGAAACACCACCCCCTGCATGACCCCCTACATTGCCTGAACACCACTGCACTGCCCTAAACCCTGAAACACCACCCCCTACAGCACCCCCTACACTGCCCGAACACCACTGCACTGCCCTAAACCCTGAAACATCACCCCCAGCAAGACCCCCTACACTGCCCGAACACCACTGCCCTAAACCCTGAAACACCACCCCAGCACGACCCCCTACACTGCCCGAACACCACTGCACTGCCCTAAACCCTAAAACACCACCCCCAGCACGACCCCCTACACTGCCCGAACACCACTGCACTGCCCTAAACCCTGAAACACCACCCGCTGCACGACCCCCTACACTGCCCGAACACTACTGCACTGCCCTAAACCCTGAAACACCATCCCCAGCACGACCCCCTACACTGCACGAACACCACTGCACTGCCCTAAACCCTAAACCACTACCCCCAGCAAGACCCCCTACACTGCCCGAACACCACTGCACTGCCCTAAACCCTGAAACACCACCCCCAGCAAGACCCCCTACACTGCCCGAACACCACTGCCCTAAACCCTGGAACACCACCCCCACCAAGACCCCCTACACTGCCCGAACACCACTGCACTGCCCTAAAACCTGAAACACCAGCCCCAGCACGACCCATACACTGCCCGAACACCACTGCACTGCCCTAAACCCTGAAACACCACCCCCTGCACGATCCCCTACACTGCCCGAACACTACTGCACTGCCCTAAACCCTGAAACACCACCCCCTGCACGACCCCCTACACTGCACGAACACCACTGCACTGCCCTAAACCCCGGAACACTACCCCCAGCAAGACCCCCTACACTGCCCGAACACCACTGCCCTAAACCCTGAAACACCACCCCCAGCAAGACCCCCTACACTGCCCGTACACCACTGCACTGCCCTAAACCCTGAAACACCACCCCCAGCATGACCCCCTACACTGCCCGAACACCACTGCACTGCCCTAAACCCTGAAACACCAGCCCCAGCAAGACCCCCTACACTGCCCGAACACCACTGCACTGCCCTAAACCCTGAAACACCAGCCCCAGCACGACCCCCTACACTGCCCGAACACCACTGCACTACCCTAAACCCTCAAACACCAGCCCCAGCACGACCCCCTACACTGCCCGAACACCACTGCACTGCCCTAAACCCTGAAACACCAGCCCCAGCAAGACCCCCTACACTGCCCGAACACCACTGCACTGCCCTAAAGCCTGAAACACCACCCCCTGCACGATCCCCTACACTGCCCGAACACTACTGCACTGCCCTAAACCCTGAAACACCACCCCCAGCACGACCCCCTACACTGCACGAACACCACTGCACTCCCCTAAACCCCGGAACACTACCCCCAGCAAGACCCCTACACTGCCCGAACACCACTGCACTGCCCTAAACCCTGAAACACCAGCCCCAGCAAGACCCCCTACACTGCCCGAACACCACTGCACTGCCCTAAACCCTGAAACACCACCCCCAGCAAGACCCCCTACACTGCCCGAACACCACTGCACTAAAGCCTGAAACACCACCCCCAGCAAGACCACCTACACTGGCCGAACACCACTGCACTGCCCTAAACCCTGAAACGCCACCCTCAGCACGACACCCTACACTGCCCGAACACCACTGCACTGCCCTAAACCCTGAAACACCACCCCCTGCACGACCTCCTACACTGCCGGAACACCACTGCACTGCCCTAAACCCTGAAACACCACCCCCAGCATGACCCCTACACTGCCCGAACACCACTGCACTGCCCTAAACCCTGAAACACCACCCCCTGCACGACCTCCTACACTGCCGGAACACCACTGCACTGCCCTAAACCCTGAAACACCACCCCCAGCACGACCCCTACACTGCCCGAACACCACTGCACTGCCCTAAACCCTGAAACACCACCCCCAGCATGACCCCCTACACTGCCCGAACACCACTGCACTGCCCTAAACCCTGAAACACCAGCCCCAGCAAGACCCCCTACACTGCCCGAACACCACTGCACTGCCCTAAACCCTGAAACACCAGCCCCAGCACGACCCCTACACTGCCCGAACACCACTGCACTACCCTAAACCCTCAAACACCAGCCCCAGCACGACCCCCTACACTGCCCGAACACCACTGCACTGCCCTAAACCCTGAAACACCAGCCCCAGCAAGACCCCCTACACTGCCCGAACACCACTGCACTGCCCTAAACCCTGAAACGCCACCCCTCAGCACGACACCCTACACTGCCCTAAACCCTGAAACACCACCCCCAGCATGACCCCCTACACTGCCCTAAACCCTGAAACACCACCCCCTGCACGACCTCCTACACTGCCGGAACACCACTGCACTGCCCTAAACCCTGAAACATCAACCCCAGCAAGACCCCCTACACTGCCTGAATACCACTGCCCTAAACCCTGAAACACCACCCCCAGCACGACCCCCTACACTGCCCGAACACCACTGCACTGCCCTAAACCCTGAAACATCAACCCCAGCAAGACCCCCTACACTGCCTGAACACCACTGCCCTAAACCCTGAAACACCACCCCCAGCACGACCCCCTACACTGCACGAACACCACTGCACTGCCCTAAACCCTGAAACACCACCTCCAGCAAAACCCCCTACACTGCCTGAACACCATTGCTCTGCCCTAATTCCTGAAACACTAGCCCCAGCATGACCCCCTACACTGCCCAAACACCACTGCACTGCCCTAAACCCTGAAACACCACCCCCAGCACGACCCCCTACACTGCCCGAACACCACTGCACTGCCCTAAACCCTGAAACACCAGCCCCAGCAAGACCCCCTACACTGCCCGAACACCACTGCACTGCCCTAAACCCTGAAACACCAGCCCCAGCATGACCCCCTACACTGCCCGAACACCACTGCACTGCCCTAAACCCTGAAACACCAGCCCCAGCACGACCACCTACACTGCCCGAACACCACTGCACTGCCCTAAACCCTGAAACGCCAGCCCCAGCACAACCCCCTACACTACCCGAACACCATTGCACTGCCCTAAACCCTGAAACACCAGCCCAAGCACGACCCCCTACACTGCCCGAACACCACTGTACTGCCCTAAACCCTGAAACACCAGCCCCAGCACGACCCCCTACACTGCCCGAACACCACTGCACTGCCCTAAACCCTGAAACACGACCCCCTGCATGACCCCCTACATTGCCCGAACACCACTGCACTGCCCTAAACCCTGAAACACCACCCCCTGCCGCACCCCCTACACTGCCCGAACACCACTGCACTGCCCTAAACCCTGAAACACCACCCCCAGCACGACCCCCTTTACTGCTCGAACACCACTGCACTGCCCCAAACCCTGAAACACCACCCCCAGCACGACCCCTACACTGCCCGAACACCACTGCCCTAAACCCTGAAACACCACCCCCTGCACGACCCCCTACACTGCCCGAACACCACTGCACTGCCCTAAACCCTGAAACACCACCCCCTACACTGCCTGAACACCACTGCACTGCCCTAAACCCTGAAACACCACCCCCAGCACGACCCCCTACACTGCCCGAACACCACTGCACTGCCCTAAACCCTAAAACACCACCCCCAGCATTACCCCCTACACTGCCCAAACACCACTGCACTGCCCTAAACCCTAGAACACTACCCCCAGCACGACCCCCTACACTACCCGAACACCACTGCACTACCCTAAACCCTAAAATACTACCCCCAGCACAACCCCTACACTACCCAAACACCACTGCACTAGCCCTAAAACACTACCCCCCGCATGACCCCTACACTACCCAAACACCACTGCACTACCCTAAATCACTACCCCAGCACGACCCCCTACACTACCCAAACACCACTGCACTACCCTAAACCCTAAAACACTACCCCCAGCACGACCCCCTACACTACCCAAACACCACTGCACTACCCTAAAACACTCCCCCAGCACGACTCCCTACACTACCCAAACACCACTGCACTACCCTAAACCCTAAATCTACCCCCAGCATGACCCCCTACACTACACAAATACCACTGCACTACCCTAAAACACTACCCCCAGCACGACCCTCTTCACTACCTAAACACAACTGAACAATTTGTTACAGGCGTTGCAACGCAGGCCTGTGGTGCTTACTGGAAGTACCTTGTGGGCTAGTTGGGCCCCAGGGACCCTCAGGATTCAAGGTGACCTAATCCCCCAACTTAAAACGCACCACGGGGCGCGTTTGCACAGTGGTGAAGGGAGGGGCGGGGCCTCAGGTGGCATGTGCGCAAACACGCCCTGTGGTGCGTTTTAAGTTGGGGAATTAATTCCCTTTGAATCCTGAGGGACCCTGGGGGCCAACTAGCCCACCAGGTACCTTCAGTAAGCACAACAGAGTTGCGTTGCAGAGAGGTGAAAAAGGTGCGTGGCCTCGGAACGCCTCTCTGCAACTCACCTCTGTGGTCCTAACTGTAGGTACCTGGGGGGCTAGTTGGGCCCCAGGGACCCTCAGAATTCAAGGGGACTTAATCCCGCAACTTAAAATGCACCACGGGGTGCGTTTGCACACATGTCCCCTCAGGCCCCCCTCCCTTCACCACTGTGCAAACGCGCCCTGTAGCGCGTTTTAAGAGGTAGTTTTAATCCCCTGCCCTATTATGTACTAGGGACTTGCAGAGGAGGTCATGCTAATCACAGGGGTACCCCAACGCATAGTGTTCCCTAGTGTATGTAGGTGTTTTCACTGTATTCTAAGTGTCTTTTAGCATAGCACTGGCTCTGGTTAGTCAGTCAGTTACCACCAGTACCCGTCTGAAAAAGTTGTGGGCACAGGATGATTTTGCAACAAGGCCTCTTTCTGCTCCTCTGTTGGTTCTTTCTGCACATCTTTTGCTTCTTTCTGTGCGTTTTTTCTTCTTTCTTCACATGTCCTACCTCTGTAGGCATAGTTAGAAACTAGCATTTAAAAAAACCTTTGAAATTCACTTAAAAATCATAGGTTTCAGGCACGTTATAGTTAGAAATTAGCATTTAAAAAACCTTTGAAATTCACTGAAAAACCATAGGTTTCAGACACGTTATAGTTAGAAATTAGAATTTAAAAAACCTTTGAAATTCACTGAAAAAACCATAGGTTTTAGGGACAGTTATAGTTAGTTGGACATTGCACTCGTACAAAACCCGTGAAATTCCCCTGTTATAGTTAGTTCAGCTAACTATAACTCGCGCTCCCACAATGCACTGCTGATGACGTCACATATTACATCACTCATGACATGGTCAGTGACATCACTGATGACATCACTGATGACATCTCAAATGACATCACTGATGACATCATCCATGTGATAATTTCATGCATCTTCTCACACCCTAATATAACTTTTGATCCACCCACTCTAAATTACAGACTGCCATTCTCAAAACCATAGACACTCCAACACCAAAACTACATACCCACTCACTGATTCTTAGGTCTACACACACATCCACTCACTCACCCGTACAGTCACTCATACTTAGTCACTCAGTACAGGACTATCATATGCACTCATACACCTA
>CAWUFW010034199.1:0-11367 GCA_963921515.1 Calotriton arnoldi
ATCTGTACTTTCAAGTGCCAGTTTGAATGCTTGTAGTTCAGCTGCTGAGGCTGTACAATCTCTAGAGATTGAGTTTTTGTGAGCCATTAGGTCTGAAGTTGCCATGCTGCGACATGCGACCGCTAACGATTGCGCACGCTGCTCTGTAAGCTTGCTTACTCCCTGTTGCGGGCTGTGCGGATCCGTCAGTGTAAATTATAGAATTCGTACTGATCGAGAGGCAGAATTCCAATGGGCAGAGGACATTCTTGTTCATATTGCAGGGATGCATTGTGTTTTTTAAATCTGGATCAAAAACATATTCAACATCTGTTGCAGCAAGGGAGTTAACCCATTGTGTCCATCTAGGATGTAATCGCTTTGCAGCATTCGGAATGCTCGCTTTTGTGACCGCCTCTAAGGCCGGTACTGGGGTTACGACAATAATGCGTTTCCCTTGAGGCTCAGGCTCTTTCTTTTGCTACTGCGGTTTGAACTGCTGTCAGTATTTTTTCAGTCGAACTGAAGCGCATTTCCGCTTGTGTGTGCAAATGATGGTTTGTATGCTATTGGTACTTTCTCACCCTCATTGAAGGTTAAGTAGGTGAATCCGCATTGGACCCGAAATTATTGGGATCACCAGGTTGCGTTGACTTACGCGTGTTTGTAAGTGATTTGTTTTGCTAACATGTTAGGCCTGGAGTGAACGCAAGATTTCTGTGTGTTCTTGTGTCCAATTTTTGATTGAATAAATCAGGTTTGATTAATGCGTAGAGAGGTTTAACCCTTTCTGCGTAATTTAGAATGTAAGTTCTTTACATACCCAAAATTCTAGGTAACCCAGGATGGATTGTAAGTTTTTCAGCGTTTTTTGGAGGTTGGAGCAGCGCACACTTTTCTAAAAAGTTAGCTGCCAGGCTCTTGCCTTCACTTGAAAGCTCATATCCTAGAAATAAGACATTGAGATGGGCAATTCTGGACCTTGAAGGATTGAACCGTAGCCCTCCGAAGGCGTAGCCCAGTATAATGGTGCTCACCCTGTTCAAGTGCCTGTCCAGGTCATCGATCCGTCAGATAGATGTCATCGACATAGGACAATGCCTCATTGTCATAAATTTGTAGTAACTCCGGCGCTCCTCGCTGAGGCTCAACCTGGGCTGTTCTTGAACCCTTGTGGGAGTCGACAAAAGTGGCTGCTGGGTCCCCATTATGGAGAATGCTGTTAAGTCCCTGCTTTCAGGTGCTATGTTTTGACAAAAGAAACCATTTGAGATGTCCAATGTGGTTTTGTATTTTTTACGCACAATGTTAGTCACATTCGTAACGTCGCTATGTGCATTTTGCACTGCAAATGTATTTAGAACAAGTGTTTATAGGGGCCCATTACGATACCCGGCGTAAAAGAATCCGCCAGGCATGGGTGCGGCAAAAATCCGCCTCGCACACACCGCCTGAACACCGACCACGCCATTACGATTACACAAACCGAAACCGCCATCAGTGGAAAGATCACACAAGATACCGCCCGCCATCGTCCGAGTTAGAGTCAAACCGCCCGCCACGTGACGGAAACACGCACGCCAACGACAAAACCGCCCGCCCCACGGCCGACACACCGCACGTGAGATTACGATCGCACCGCCATGAGCGCGGAAAACTACAAATATACCGCCCGCCAGCGCAAACAACGCCCGATGAGAATCGACACGGCAGAAGCCATGGCGCCCACGTACCCTGCAACAGAAACCATCCGCTCACAAAAACAACCGCACACAACATGGCCAACAAGTCCACACAGCAAGGCACGCACAAATACACAAGCACAGTACACATCCCGAAAACACCCCCGGACAAACAAAAACTACAAAGGCCAGAACCCCAGACACAACACACCTGAAAACAACAGACCATGAGGACACACCCACATAGGTAAGTACAAAAGCAGCACTCCCACAGACCTACAACCTCTTGCAACATTGCAAACCAGAGAGGAGAGGAGAGGACACAGTGACACAGCAAGGACAAGCAGCACACCACAGAAACGCACACATCACAAACCCCACCACCACCACCACCACCAAACACCTGCACCACAAACCCCCTGCACATTACACAACACACACCGCACCAGCACCACAAACACCATGGCACCACAAAGAATGCCCAAGTTCACGCCCATTGAGCTGACGGTCATGGTCGACGAGATCATCAAGGTGTACCCACAAATCTATAGGGAACATGGTCCAGCACACACCACTAGCCACCAGAAACAGAATGTGGAACCGGATCGTAGACCAGGTCAATGCAGTCGGGACCCTGCCCAGGAACAGAGGCGAAATAAACAAACGTTGGAATGACGTCAAGAGCCTGGTCAAGAAGAAGGAGGGCAAAAACAGAGAGCTGGCCGCCGTCACTGGCGGAGGGGAATCCCGCGCTCTTCAAGACCTTCAAAGCGTGGGAGGAGAAGGTGCGAGTCATACATACATCCGGAGATCCTCGCCGGATTAGCAGGGGGAGTGGAGGCTGGTAAGTACAAACTAATGTATACCAGCACACCGCTATGTACTCACATGCACTACCACCATGCCACAGCTCCCAGGGACAAACACCCCCATGTCCAGCACACAATACACAACACATCACACACACATGCAACAGACACCACCACACACAGCCCAAACCGAACAACTGTAAGATACGTGGGGACATGTGTACACTCAGCCAGCCACGTAACCACCAACAGGTCCCCAAATATGCCAGAAGCTGCCACACACGAGCACCCACCACACCCATGTGTCTCGCCACAGCTGCACTAACCGACAAGTAACAGGTAAGTGGCAGGAACACAAAGTGCAGTGGGTGGGACGGTGGACAGCCCAAGTACAACACACACCAGGCCCCTAGTCCCACAGCACAGCAAGGAGGAGCATCCCCCACACCCCACAGCCACGTGTCAGCCACCGCAGTGCACACCGACAGCCGAAAGGCAGACATCACGGTCCACAGCAATCGGTGTCAGTGGGTGTCCAGCCACCCCACGACCCACAACTACCCCCCACCCCCACCAGACCTGCAAGCATGGAGGCACCCCCCGCTTAGAGCCATGTGGCATCCAGTACAGTGCACGCACGAAACAACCTGCAGGTGGGAAACTGGACAGGGCTGGATTACTGGAGGCATGAGGACCGTGAACACGACCAACACATGGGACATGTCACGTAGCAGACGAACACGCAGCACCGCCCACCGCCACGAACAAGTGAACAATGTGCACACGGACATGAACAACAGACTCACACCCACATGACCCATCACAGACATAGCAACACCCAAGGAGCCACGTCTGCATGCACAAGCCACACTGAATATAGTAACCACACGGCAGCCACTGTCAACCCATCACACACAACCGAAACACCATTGAAGTCCTGTCCATGTAGCCCCTACTGCCTGTCAACCACACACCCACAACTACGCTATGTAAGACAAACAACACTAGACGCAACAGAGCGGAACAACATAAATGCACACGAACACCACTGAACCCATCAAACACACAGACACACCATGCACATACAACATACCATCCATCCCATCCGTCAGCCCCAGTCTCATGAAAGGCATGTCATCCGCACAGCTGCCACACATACAGCAGTCACGCTAAGACACATGCCCATGACCAACCATGTGCCAGAAGTCAATGAAGCGCACGACACACTGTGAGCAACACACACAACAGGCCACACCCCCCGTAGCACTGCAGTGATGCACATGGCACAGGGCAGCACGCACACCAAGGAGATGGGACAACTGCACATACGTTGGCTGGCAACACAACCATCACTCACTCATAACGATGCGTCCAATGCCATGTCCAGTAATCACAACAGACAGCAAATATGCAGGCCATGTCAGGCATGCACACACCTCAAGACCATGCACTGTCATGCTGCCACAACACATGTCACGCTCGCACCCATGGCTCACAGCATGTACCCCAAAAGCATATTCCTCCCAAATGCGAATCTGGGGCATGGCCCCCATGTTGCCATATGCGTTCCTGCTGCTCCATTTGAACCCAAAAGCATATTCCCCCCAAATGCGAATCTGGGGCACGGCCCCCTGTTGCCACAAGGCGCCTAAGCCGCCCCATCCGAGGCCCACCAAAAGCAAAGTACAAACCAGACCCAGGATGGGCCAGGAGCCCGCATACACCAGAGTCACAATAAGTAGGGGCACAGCAACACACCTATCGGCATGGCCAATCTGGTCCCATGCCACATGTGCACAGCACACAGTCCCATTGCCAAGCACACACAACTAGCAAATGCTACAGCCACACACACGCCTCCGGGAAACCCATGTAGCGAGATTGCACGAACTGTTAATGTCAGACGACAAATACATACTTCGCCAGGTGCAAACACAATAACAAATCTCATTCTCTCCACAGGTGACGTAACTGCTGGATGCTGGGGATGGAGACAGCAGCCAGCACAGCCAGCCTACAAGCCCCCCAACGAGGACACACGGATGTGGAGGATCTGTCCTCTCTTCGGACACGGACCACTGCAAGCAGGCCCATCTGGTGTGGCAGGGCCCAGCCGCTCCCCAGGACCCCTCCTACCCACCAACCCATCATCCAGGGCTGCTGAACATTCCCAGCCCCCTGCTGCCACTGTCGTTGCGCCACACACCACGGCTTGGCCACTGCAGCCACACCCACGGTCACTGCCACTACCACTGCCGCAACCGCCACCATCGCCGGCACCGACCACCACCGCCGCCACCACCACCACGCCTTCGCTGGCACCAGCCCCAGCGCAGGTGGTGGCCCGGCCGACTGGATCCACCCTGGGAGCCACAGCGAGGACCGTGGTGAGCAATGTGGCTAGTGGGCAGGCCGGTGGCAGCAGGACTGGTAGGAGGAGCAGGGTCAGGGAAACGCCAGCCTCCCCTGGGAGCCATGCCCTGCCTCAAATGGCCAGAGTCCTTGGGGCTCTAGTGAAGAGGCCCAAGGACAATGGGCCAGGTCAGCTACAGACACGCGTGAGGTGCTGGGGGTGCTGAGGTCCATGGACTCCCGTATGGGCCAACTCGTGGACCTCATGGGGCCAGCTGGTGGTGGCGGTGAGGTCACAGCCAGGGGACAGCAGCTCCCCTCCGCCACCACCTGCCGGGGCGCAGGGTCGAGCAGCAGTGTCCAGTTCCCTGCGCTCCACAGCCAGTGAGCACACCTCAACCACCAGCATGTCGCAAGCAGGCACCCCCTCGCAAACGTGGAAGGGGCCGTCCAGGTGGAAACAGATCTCCCGGGAGGATCTTCGCACGCTCCAGACGCAAGTGAGGCAGCCAGCCAGCCTTCCTTTGACCACCCACTGCATTGACTTGGACTACGATCCCACTCCACACAGCCATCTGGATGGCATGTGTGTGTTGGACTATGGACATAGAACCAGTGGGTACACTCCTGAGCATCACGCAGCCATGACCGACAGCTCATTGTCACTGCACGCACCACTTTTGTCATCACCTTGCACACAATCACATGTCACAGTTTGAAATAAATGCACCTCTTACACAAACTGCTGTTTGTGCCCTGTGTTTTATTTGTACGGAATACAACGGCCACCTTGGGCGGAAAGGCACCTGATGCGTGGCATGGCAATGGAACTGAGGACCTGTAGGGACCTAGGGGTGGGAGACAGAACAGGAGCACATTCAATGAGTGTGTCACACACCCATCACACAGTACATGTCAACAACTACAAGCAATGTACACACATCGCACAGAGCAATAGGGCACAATGCCACAGCCACCAACAGTGGCATACTACCCTGGCCATGGAGCGCTGACACACAGCACGCAGTGAACAAACGGCCACCCTGACACAGCACACACACACCTGCACAGATACAGCCACATCAGCCGCCGTACATGGACACTCACCGTCAAGTGAAGTAGCGGGCGATGAGCTGCTGCCGCACATTCCCAGCTTCCTCCTCTCCGCTGTCCTCCTCACTCGAAGCTGTCCTGGTCTGCGGGCTGGGGCCCTGGTTGATCTCCGTCATCCACGATGAGGGGGATCTGCTTCCGAATGGCCAGATTGTGCAGCATGCAGCACGCCACCACTATCTGGCACACCTTCTGTGGGGAGTACGCCAGCGCACCTCGGTGCGGTCCAGGCACCTGAACCTGGACTTGAGGAGGCCAAAGGTACGCTCGACCACACGTCTGGTCCTCCCATGTGCCTCATTGTAGCGATCGTCTGCTGGGGTGCGAGGATTCCTCAATGGACTGAGCAGCCATGCCCCATTCGGGTACGCAGAGTCACCTGGGTGTGAGGGACACAGAGAACCGTTGCTATTCCAACTGGACAGGGGACAGCATCGCACAACCAGCACGCTACACCACTCCACATACTCACCGACAATACAGCCACGATCCTGTTGCAGATTGGACATCAGTCGTGGCAAGATGCTGCTGCGCATTATGTGTGCGCCATGGGCCGAGCCTGGGAACTTTGCACACACGTGGTGATCACCATGTCCGCAAGGCACACCACTTGCACATTCAGGGAGTGCGTAGTGCTTCCTGTTGCGGTACAGGTGCTCAGTGGCCTGTGGTGGAACAAGGCCAACATGTGTGCAGTCAATGGCTCCAACGACGTGTGGATTCTGCCAAGGGCATAGAATGCACCCTTCACTGCCGCCAATTCACGAGCCCTGGGGAAGCGGATGTACCTGTTTCTGGCACAGCATCATGGCTGCCAGTACATCCCTCAGCACCTTGCTGAACATGGGCTGGGACATCCCTCCTCTCACTGCCCACTGTGTGCTGGAATGACCCAGTGGCGAAGAAATGCATGGCGGCCATCACCTTAGCCGTGGGGTGACAGCTGTCGGATACACCCTGCGGGGACGGAGATGGGGTTCTAACATGGCACACAGTCGATGCAGGGTTGGCCTGTCCAGCCGAAACTTCCTAATGACCTCTGTATCGTCCATGTCCGCCAGCAATTGGTATGGGCGGTCAATGTTCGGTCTCCGCCTAGGGACAATGGCAGAGGACACATGTCAAAGCAACACAACACATAGCAATTTCGCATACACATCACTGACATGACTGAGCAAGCACATGAGCCACAGCCCAGCTGTCAAGCTGGGACGGCACGGCCACAATACACTTACACAGGTCTCCCAACAATGGCAATGGCTAGTGATATAAACCACTGCCATGTGCATGCACATGGGGATCTAGGCCCCAATGACTTGCGGGGCGTGCTGATGGGGACTGACTGCATATTCGTCAAGCGGCAACGCCACGGCAACATGAATGTCTGCTGAGCATGGAACTGCTTCCGAGGCTGGATGAGTATGGCACACGACGACGACGATGTGGGCACAGGCTGAGCGGCCAAAACAAGTGGGACCTGTGGCACGAGGGGATATGAGACAGTAGTAGGTGTCAGCACTGCACCCTATGTACAGCACTGTACGGATCACACCTCCCGAAACATTGACAGGTGTCCACATTGACAGCCCCATGCCAAGACGGCTGTGTGCTTGCAGTCACACGTCACAGGTGAGAGGTTACATTGCACGTGCCAGGTGGCAGACGCACATAGTGGGAGCTGGCATGTGGTGTGCATGTGTCTCCTGTTCAGGATCCACCAGATGGGCGCTGACTCTGTACTGACCATTGGACACAGCATGTTCCGTGGAAGGCTTGTGTGTGTGGGATGGTGGCACTGGATGTGCCTCCGTTGGGTGGGGGCCATGCACAGGGCGGGTACGCCGATGATTGCGCATTGTTGGTCACGGTGGGTGCACCCACTAAGATGTGTTGCCCTGTGTTCAATTCCTATGTCCGCATGATGATGGACTGTAGATGTGGGCAGACTACACATTGGTCGATGTGCTGTCTATATGCATGTGCCTTCACACCAGGCACAGCTGCCCCTGCACATGTGACCCCTGCTGGACTCGCTGCTGGGTCTGTGGAGCTGATGCACCTTCTGTGCGTGGGGCGGACAGCTCTCCTCACTTCCCTCATTGCGCATGTCATGACTTTGCCGCAGGTGACATGGATCATGGAGGGCCCACATGTACGCGTGGGTAGGCTACACATGATTGTTCACTGGTCGCCACCCCCAGTCAGTGTTTCGAATGGGAAGGTTGTCGTGCTGGTGGTATGTTCGATGTGGCGGATGGGCGGGCCTAGGTGCGGGCTTACATTCCGGACATGGGGGTAGTTGGATTGGCGACTAGTTGCAGTACACACGGGACACGTCTCTTCCTTTCCACATCTGGGTCATCCCTTGTACTCACTGACAGTGATACAGTCATCTTCGCCCCAGCCCTCATGTCCTCCCCTCGCCCCCAATATGCATGCTGCACCTGCGAGGCTAGCGCTAGCACAGGCAGCCCCAAGCTCGCACCAGAGAGGGCAAGGAGTGTATGTGTGGGTCCAGTTGCACGAGTGGGCTGTCTCAGGGTATGATGTGTTGCGGGACGCCGTCCACCTGCGTGGTGCCCCAAATGGAGACCCGGCCTGCATGGACTATGCATCACAGTCTTCGCCTTCCGGATCCGCCACCTGCGACACCCAGTGGCTGTGGCTGCCCTTGCGGCCATGCCACGTCCGTCTGTGACTGATGGCCCACACATTCACTCTTGGCCTCTCTGGGGAGGGCTCGGGGTGGTGGCGCACGCGCTTGCACTTAGTCGCAATGGCATGTGGCGTGGTTGGTATGATGGGCAATGGATGGGATGGTGCGAGCCACCTCCGCGTGACGTCAGTGCTGCTCGTGCTGTGGTGCGTCCCCCTACACTTCCATTTGACTTGTGCCATGCTAGACGTTGAGGTTCTATTGCCTGCGTGATATGACCAGGAGGAGCGCGAGGAGACCTCTCACACACCATGCTCCACTGCCATCCCGTGCCCTGTATCGCCTGTGCGGATTGACTATGTTGGGGCTACACCTGGTCGACTGGGGCTGTGTGTGCCTTGTCAAGGGGCATGGCGGGCGCACAACAGGATCCAGCTTGTCCACAGAGGGTGGGCTGAGGTGCGCCTGGTACCGCTTGTACGTGTGCCCGGCTGCTGTGCACACACGTGTTCACTCCCCCGACAGGTGTCCTCTCACAATGCCCAGGGAAGCGGTGGTGTACTGTTCATGACCCTCCCAACACGGCGTGCTCCAACTTGGCATGTGCGCATCTACCCGTCACACCCACCCACCTGAGCACTGCGTCCATACGACTTTCACACGACACATGTGTGTCTTCCACAGTTGTGCTACTCATTTGCGTTGACATCCAATACCAGTGGACTACATGGTCATGTCACGACTGCCGTGTACTTCACATACTCTCATCCTCTCTCATTCGTACTTGTGAAATGAGTCAGCGGAGACAGTTTTGGTTTCAAACATTATATTGAGTCTTCTGTCCTCTGTGATGCAGTATAGTGGACACTACTGGCAGCGGAATACTATGTTGAGGATATACTGAGCATGATTGCAAATGGGATAGGTGGGGGTTACATGTGATTGGCTGTTGCAGTGGGATGTGGGCTTCAGAGTTACATCTGCTTGGCCAAGGCTGTGCTAATGTACATTTACGTATAGCTGCGGAGCTGCGGACTTTGACACAGACGGTATACATGTAGCCTACCAGACCGCTTGGCATCATGGGCACAGTCCATCTCAGTTCCATGTGACAGGTTTGCTGGCAGTTGTTCCTCATGCACGCGTGCATGTGAGATGACATCAGGGCATGTGCTTGCGTAGCATGCAGCGGCGTGCCACTTGTTGTTGCACTGTGGTGGTTACTGGACATGTCACAGTCACTGGGGTCGTGTTGTTGTTGTATGCACTTGTCGTCCATGCAAAGGTCCTGGTATGGGATTCCCGGGCGGGGTGGGGGAGGGTGCAGCACCCACAGACTCCAGGCGACCTATTCATGTCCACTGAGCGGTGTGTGTGTCCATGGGCGCTGGATCCATGTCGTGTCCTGGCTGTTCGTGCAGTTCCGTCTCATGTGGGTGCGATACACAGACCCCATGCCACTGCCTCCCACGATGCATGCGGTGTTCCTGGATGTGATGGGGAACAGTGTGCATGTCCCGGTCATATCCGATGTCATGGCGATGTCGTTGATGGTGTGGTTAACAGTTGCCGGTCGTTTGGTATGGCTGTTGTGGTGGTGACTGGCCAGATCCGTGCGGAAGCTAAGCATGGGTGCGGGGTTGGACATCATAGGTCAATCGGGAACCTGCGTTGTGGTCCGACGAATTTACAGGTTGTCAGGTATGCGATGCCGCTCCAGCAGGGCTTCCATGTCATTGGTGGTGACATGTTTGCCAGCCAATGTAGCGATGGTGGCTGTCAAGGTAGTTGTTCGTAAGTTGTCCCTTGGAGGACCATGATGGGGCATGCTGGGTGACATTCGATGTAGCTGTTCTCGATGATCCGTCGTGGTGGAGGCACAGTGGTCCCATTTCAGTGCGGGTGCGATGTTGGCCACATACGCCATGCCCCCATAGGCAGAGCAGGCCCTGTCGTGTGCGTCCAGAGGGAGGAGTAGTGGTAGCAGGTCCGCCTTTAGACATGCCGGGTTGGAGAGGCATATCTCCACGGGATGCTGGTAGGGACACCTCCGACAGTAGAAGACGGGCATGACGCAGCTGAACAATGTGATGCGGTAAGTCAGTCGGTAACTTACGTTCAGCAGGGACAGGAGATCGCATCCCAACATATGTAACAGGTTGGTTTTGGTACAGCTTGAGCTGTCCGGCGTAGTTGGGTAGGTGTGTTGCGGTTGCCATTTCGCAGCGGTGCGTTGTGGTGGCGTGCTCCGGCTGTGTGTGTGCAGTCTGCAATGTGCACGCTCCGAGGTTGCTGTGAGCTCTGTGTAGTCGTAGGGAGACAGGACTTGTGTTCTGTTGGCTTGTTTGGAGGACACGTGGCCCTCATCCCACATGCTTTCTCAGACAGTTCAAGGTCAGTGATGTGTGACTCTTCCAATTAACTTGCATGTGGTCCGACATGGGGGAGTGTTTTCTTCTTTCTTCCCCGGTCCGTTGTGTGCTTCTGTGATATGCGCTATCTGCCCTGTGGTCGGCCTCTCGGCATGCCTGTGTTGGTCTATTCTTGGACAATGGCTGTATTCACCGGCTTCTGTCGTAGGGCTGTGGTTTCGGAGTTGGAATGGAAGGTCATTCAGTGCTGTCTGCTCTCCCTTGTGTGGGCGGCAGGCTGCCTTCCGCTCTGCGTGGGCCTGTGTGTGAATGTTATTCTTGGGCCACCTGTTGTCTGGTCCCCGGGCTCTTTGGTGTTCCGCTTTATATGTCTTGTTCATATGTGCAGGGTGGCATGGGTGTTT
>CAWUFW010034200.1:0-11367 GCA_963921515.1 Calotriton arnoldi
TTTGAGGTTTGCAGGGATTCTGGGTAAGAAAACGTTGGGGGATCCACGCAAGCCATACCTCCTGGAACCACCTGGGTGTCTAGTTTTCAGAAATGTATGGGTTTGATAGGTTTCCCTAGCTGGCTGCCGAGCACGGGGCCAAAAACCGAGGTGACCCCCCTTGCAAAACCAGGTTGTTTTGTGATAGGCAATTTTAATGTCACCTCAATACGTTTTGGGCCCTAGCCTGTCGCGGGTACTTGGGCCTCCCACACGAGTAAGGCACCATTTTTATCGGGAGACCTTGGGAAACACTGGGTGGTAGGAAATGCGTGTCTGCCCAGCGATGCCACAACTTTCCCACACAAAAATGTGTGGAAAAAGTGATTTGTTCAGCTAAATTTGAGGTTTGCAGGGAATTCTCGGTAAGAAAACGTTGGGGGATCCACGCAAGCCATACCTCCCTGGAACCACCTGGGTGTCTAGTTTTCAGAAATGTGTCGGTTTGATAGGTTTCCCTAGCTGGCCGCCGAGCACGGGGACAAAAGCCGAGGTGACCCCCCTTGCAAAACCAGGTTATTTTGTGATAGGCAATTTTAATGTCACCTCAATATGTTTTGGGCCCTAGCCTGTCGCGGGTACTTAGGCCTCCCACACAAGTGAGGTACCATTTTTATCGGAAGACTTTGGGGAACGTGGGGTGGGTGGAATTTTGTGGATCCACGCAGATTCCAGAACTTTCCACCACAGAAATGTGAGGAAAATGTGGTTTTTTTTACAATATTTTAGGTTTGCAAGGGATTCTGGGTAGCAGAACCTGGTGAGAGCCTGCCAAGTCACCCCATCCTGGATTCCCTGGGTGTCTAGTTTTCAAAAATGTATAGGTTTCCTAGGTTTCCCTAGGTGCCGGCAGAGCTAGGGTTCAAAATCTACAGCTAGGCACTTTGTTGAAAAAGGGTCCGTTTTCACTGCGAAAATGTGGTGTGTCCACGTTGCGTTTTGGGCCGTTTCATGTCGCGGGTACTTAGGCCTCCCACACAAGTGAGGTACCATTTTTCTCGGAAGACTTTGGGGAACTCGGGGTGGGTGGAATTTTGTGGATCCACGCAGATTCCAGAACTTTCCACCACAGAAATGTGAGGAAAATGTGTTTTTTTACAATATTTTAGGTTTGCAAGGGATTCTGGGAAGCAGAACCTGGTGAGAGCCAGCCAAGTCACCCCATCCTGGAGTCCCCTGGGTGTCTAGTTTTCAAAAATGTATAGGTTTCCTAGGTTTCCCTAGGTGCCGGCAGAGCTATGGTTCAATATCTACAGCTAGGCACTTTGTTGAAAAAGGGTCCGTTTTCACTGTGAAAATGTGGTGTGTCCACGATGCGTTTTGGGCCATTTCCTGTTGCGGGTACTTGGGCCTCCCACACAAGTGAGGTACCATTTTTATCGGAAGACTTTGGGGAACTCGGGGTGGGTGAAAATTCGTGGATCCACGCAGATTCAAGAGCTTTCCACCACAGAAATGTGAGGAAAATGTGTTTTTTTTGACAATTTTTTAAGTTTGCAAGGGATTCTGGGTAACAGAACCTGGTGAGAGCCAGCCAAGTCACCCCATCCTGGATTCCCCTGGGTGTCTAGTTTTTAAAAATGAATAGGTTTGCTAGGTTTCCCTAGGTGCCGGCAGAGCTAGGGTTCAAAATCTACAGCTAGGCACTTTGTTGAAAAAGGGTCCGTTTTCACTGCGAAAATGTGGTGTGTCCACATTGCGTTTTGGGCCGTTTCCTGTCGCGGGTACTTAGGCCTCCCACACAAGTGAGGTACCATTTTTATCGGAAGACTTTGGGGAACACGGGGTGGGTGGAATTTTGTGGATCCACGCAGATTCCAGAACTTTCCACCACAGAAATGTGAGGAAAATGTGTTTTTTTAACACTTTTTTAGGTTTGCAAGGGATTCTGGGTACCAGAACCTGGTGAGAGCCAGTCAAGTCACCCCATCCTGGATTCCCCTGGGTGTCTACTTTTCAAAAATGTATAGGTTTGAAAGGTTTCCCTAGGTGCCGGCAGAGCTAGGGTTCAAAATCTACAGCTAGCCACTTTGTTGAAAAAGGGTCCGTTTTCACTGCAAAAATGTGGTGTGTCCACGTTGTGTTTTGGGCCGTTTCCTGTCGCGGGTACTTGGGCCTCCCACACAAGTGAGGTACCATTTTTATCGGAAGACTTTGGGGAATGCGGGGTGGGTGGAATTTTGTGGATCCACGAAGATTCCAGAACTTTCCACCACAGAAATGTGAGGAAAATTTGTTTTTTTGGACAATTTTTTAGGTTTGCAAGGGATTCTGGGTAACAGAACCTGGGGAGAGGCAGTCAAGTCACCCCATCCTGGATTCCCCTGGGTGTCTAGTTTTCAAAAATGTATAGGTTTGCTAGGTTTCCCTAGGTGCTGGCAGAGCCAGGGTTCAAAAACTACAGCTAGGCACTTTGCCAAATAAGGGTCATTTTTCACAGTGAAATTGAGGTGTGTCCACATAGCGTTTTGCGCCGTTTCCTGATGCGGACACTAGGCCTACCCACACAAGTGAGGTACAATTTTTCTCGGAAGACTTTGGGGAACGCGGGGTGGGTAGAAATTTGTGGATCCACGCAGATTCCAGGACTTTCCACCACAGAAATGTGAGGAAAATGTGTTTTTTTGGACAATGTTTTAGGTTTGCAAGGGATTCTGGGTAACAGAACCTGGTGAGAGGCAGTAAAGTCACCCCATCCTGGATTCCCCTGGGTGTCTAGTTTTCAAAAATATATAGGTTTGCTAGGTTTCCCTAGATGCAGGCAGAGCTAGGGTTCAAAAACTACAGCTAGGCACTTTGCCAAATAAGGGTCATTTTTCACAGTGAAATTGAGGTGTGTCCACGTTGCGTTTTGCGCGGTTTCCTGATGCGGACACTAGGCCTACCCACACAAGTGAGGTACCATTTTTCTCGGAACACTTTGGGGAACGCAAGGTGGGTAGAAATTTGTGGATCCACGCAGATTCCAGGACTTTCCACCACAGAAATGTGAGGAAAATGTGGTTTTTTTGACAATTTTTAGGTTTGCAAGGGATTCTGGTTAACAGAACCTGGTGAGAGGCAGTAAAGTCACTCCCATCCTGGATTCCCCTGGGTGTCTAGCTTTCAAAAATATATAGGTTTGCTAGGTTTCCCTAGATGCAGGCAGAGCTAGGATTCAAAAACTACAGCTAGGCACTTTGCCAAAAAAGGGTCATTTTTCACTGTGAAATGGGGGTGTGTCCACGTTGCGTTTTGTGCCATTTCCTGTCACAGGCTCTAGGCCTACCCACACAAGTGAGGTACCATTTTTCTCGGAAGACTTTGGGGAATGCAGCGTGCATTGAAATTTGTGTATCCACGCAGATTCCAGAACTTTCCACCACAGAAATGTAGTGAAAATGTGTTTGTTTTGACAATTTTTTAGGTTTGCAAGGGATTCTGGGTAACAGAACCTGGTGAGAAGCAGTCAAGTCACCCCATCCTGGATTCCCCGGGGTGTCTAGTTTTCAAAAATGTATAGGTTTGCTAGGTTTCCCTAGGTGCCGGCAGAGCTAGGGTTAAAAAACTACAGCTAGGCACTTTGCCAAAAAAGGGTCGTTTTTCACAGTGAAATTGTGGTGTGTCCACGTTGCGTTTTGCACCGTTTCCTGTCGCGGGCACTAGGCCTACCCACACAAGTGAGGTACCATTTTTCTCAGAAGACTTTGGGGAACGTGGTTTGGGTAGAAATTTGTGGATCCGCGCAGATCACAGACCTTTTCACCACAGAAATGTGAGGAAAATGTGGTTTTTTTGACAATTTTTTAGGTTTGCAAGGGATTCTGGGTAACAGAACCTGGTGGGAGCCAGTCAAGTCACCCCATCCTGGATTCCCCTGGGTGTCTAGTTTTCAAAATCGTATAGGTTTGCTAGGTTTCCCTAGATGCCGGCAGAGCTAGGGTTCAAAAACTACAGCTAGGCACTTTGCCAAAAAAGGGTCATTTTTCACTGTGAAATTGGGGTGTGTCCACGTTGCGTTTTGCACCGTTTCCTGTCGCGGTCACTAGGTCTACCCACACAAGTGAGGTACCATTTTACTCGGAAGACTTTGGGGAATGTGGGGTGGGTGGAAATTTGTGGATCCATGCAGATTCCAGAACTTTCCACCACAAAAATGTGAGGAAAATGTGTTTTTTTGGACAATTTTTTAGGTTTGCAAGGGATTCTGGGTAACAGAACCTGGTGAGAGCCAGTCAAGTCACCCCATCCTGGATTCATCTGGGTGTCTAGTTTTCAAAAATGTATAAGTTTGCTAGGTTTCCCTGGGTGCCGGCAGAGCAAGGGTTCAAAAACTACAGCTAGGCACTTTGCAAAAAAAGGGTAATTTTTCAATGTGAAAATGTGGTGTGTTCACGTTGCGTTTTCAGCCGTTTCCTGTCGTGGGCACTATGCCTACCCACACAAGTGAGGTACCATTTTTATCAGGAGACTTAGGGTAATTCATATTTGTAAAGCAACTGTTATTACCTATTGACTTTCGATGGATTTCAGCCTTCCAAATGAAAGACAATGTGTAAAAAAGAAGTCATTTTGAAAAATTACCTATAATTCTCATGCTAGTATGAGTATTCCCAATTTCGGAAATGTGCAAATATCTACTGTTTCTAAACTCTATATTTTGTTCCCATTTCAGAAATACATAGGAGTCTTTCATACCGAATTTTCCATGTATACATTTTCCCAGAATAATTGCTATATACCCGGTACATAATAAAAAAACATTGCAAGACGCTGCTCAGTTTTTGGCTCTGGGTTTGTCGGGTTCTTGGTGAACCTACAAGTCCTAATTATCCCCACAACCAGTAAGGTCCAGTGGATGTAACGGTATATTGCTTTCAAAGAGCTGTCATAATTAGAAGAAGTTACAGGTGAAAACGTTGACACAAAAGACTGTTTTTTTCAACTAATTTTCCATTTTTCCTATATTTAACTGTTAGTTTCTATAAAGAAACCTTGATGGATTTACACAAATGACCCCTTGCTGAATTCAGAATTTTGTCTACTTTTCTAAAATGTATAGATTTCCAGGATCCATTATTGCTTTTATACCCATTTCTACCATTAACTGGAAGGAGGTTGAAAGCACAAAAAATAGCAAAAATAGGCTATGTCCCAGAAAAATGCCAAAACTGTGTAAAATGTTTGGGTTTTCTGACAAAAGTCTGTTGTTCCCTAAAATCTGGGAAAATGGAGATTTCAGCCCCACAAACCCTTTTTGATACCATTTGCAGGGAAAAACCCAGACGCTTTCATATGCTGGACTTTTTTCTCATTTTTCCACAAAAAATCCAAAATTTAGCTGTATTTTGGCTAAAATCTGGGACCCCTCCAGGTGAATCCACAAACCCTGGGTACCTTTAGAATCCCTATGATGTTGGAAGAAAAGGACGCAAATTTGGCGTGGATACCTTATGTGGTCAAAAAGTTACAGAGGCCTAATCGCGAACTACTACAAATAGCCAAAAAAGGGCTCAGCAATGGGGGGGGAAAGGCCCAACAGTTAAGGGGTTAATGTTAGACCTGATCTGTGTAATAATGACGTATTTTCCTTTTGTTATCATGACTCTTGTTACTAATGGTTGATGTATCATGCCATGGAACTGTACGACAGCATGAGTGACCTTTATTTCTCACTGAACTGGATTCTCCTGGCCTCCTGCCTGAGCCACTATACTTATTGTCAATATAATGTCACTGCTGGATGATGTTGTCATGCAGATGTTAATGATCTCATTGTGTCAAAAATTTATAAAAATCGTTTAAAAAAAAGAAAAACATATTCATATTCATTTTGTTTAAAAGTGTCCACGATTAAACACTGAAAAATAATAATGTTGAACTTATGGAGTGGCTATTTGCTTGAGAATTATTTTAACTGAAATTTCTAGCAGATATAGGACTCTTTTAGACACAGTTTAAACAGAAATAATGTAGAGATTAAAAAAAAAAAAATTCTTAACACATTATCTTACGATAAGAAATATACATGAACCATGCTATTACAAACATTATATTTATGTAGGTATTTGTTTATGACCTTGTAGCACTATCCTTATTCAACTCTGCAACTACTATGATGTTAAATAAAATTAAAAAAATAACGGAGAAAAGGATAAAATATGGGATATTATCTATTCCTTTTATCGCTCTGTAACATGGGCATTGTTAGATTTGGGGGTCTCTAGTTGGCAGAGGTATGTACCCTTGTCCAAATAGGGACCCTTGCGTCTAGTCAGGGAGAGTAGGTACACTCTCGAAATAACCCCTGCTCACCCTCTTGGTAGCTTGGCACGAGCAGACAGGCTTAGTTCAGAGGCAGTGTGTAAAGCATTTGTGAACACATACAGTAATCAAGTGACAACACTACAAATGGACACCACACAGGTTATATATTTATAAAAATAGGTATACTTTATATAGATTTATCACAAGACCATAAACGACAAAAATAATCCACAATACTGTTAAGAATACTTAGTTCTGATCAAAAAGGCTTAATTCAAGGTTCTGTGCGAGTCGGTAGCCTCCTCCGGCTACGGCGATGTCGAGAACAAACAGAGTCTAACAAATCCAGCTGACCGCGTCGAGACGGGCCAACACAGCGTAGACAGACTCGGTCACAGTACCTTTTACTTGAAGCGGCAGGCACGGGCGTGCGAGCCGGATGGCTGTTCGTCGCGGTCGCGATGCAAAAATGGAAGCGTTGCAGGACGCGTTGTCCCTCGATGCGGTGCAGGCAGCGGCTCGTTGACGTCGTCGAGACGGAGTCGGTGAGACCAGGGCCGTGCGTTGCAGGGCGAGACGGTGCTTCGATGCGGTGCTGGCAGGTTGCGGTGCGGCGACGGAGCCGGATTCAGGAGCTGGCGTCGATCAGTCCGGACAGCGGTGCGAGTCGGGCGGTGCGTCGCAAAGCGTGCGAGCGGTGCCCAACTCCGGTGCGGTCACAGGACTCGAACTCAGCAGCAGTGACCGTGTCGGTCGGACCAGTTCGATTCGGCGTAGCGAAGCGTTGCAGGACGCGTTGTCCCTCGATGCGGTGCAGGCAGCGGCTCGTTGACGGAGTCGGTGAGACCAGGGCCGTGCGTTGCAGGGCGAGACGGTGCTTCGATGCGGTGCTTGCAGGACACCGAGTCGGTCGTGAGAGTCGGTCACAGCTCCCTACCTCTGTAGCCACTGAAACAGGTTTCCAGCAGCAATTCACAAAGGGGTGAAGTCCAATGGTCCTGGGACTTCGGTCAGGGGGCAAGCTCTCTTCCAAGCCCTTGGAGATCCTTCACAAGTTGATGAAAGTCACAGCAAAGCAAAAGTTCCTTTCTCCTCTCTTTGGCAGTCAGGCAAACCACTGCAGGCCAATCCCCCAAGCAGCACTTCAGGCTTAGGGATAGTTTCTCCTCAGTTTCTTCTTGGTTCCGCTCCTCAGTAAAGGTTTCTTCTTGTTCCCAAAAGTGATCTAATCTTCCTGGGGTCTGGGTGCCCCTCTTATACCCTGATTCTCTTTGTTCTCTGGAGGCAGAGAGGCCTCTGCCTAGTCCAAAACCAGTTCTGGTCAGTCCTGGAGCACTTTGTTTTTCTGACTCCTTCTTTCCTTTCAGAATGTGGGGCAGAGTGCTCAGCCGCCCGGCAGGAGGTGGAGCCAGCATTGTGGAAGGCAGGCACAGCCCTATTCAGACCTGCGCTGACTCACCCTGTCTCCTGTAGCCACCCCCAGCCCCTGTCACTCAATCTCCAGACAAGGAATACACAACCTAGCAGAGGCAGGCTTGGATAGTTAGGCAAGAAAATACCCACTTTCCAAAAGTGGTATTTTCGAACACAGAATGTTAAAACCAACTTCACTAAAAGATGTATTTTATCATCCTGAGTTCAGGCATACTAAATTCGTTTTTCTACCAGGTTCCCTGGGTCAGTTCTGACTATAAGGTGTAATAGTCAGTCTGCCCATTCTGGCCTATGGGGAGCAGGTAGCCTTGCAATAGTGAAAAACGAAAATGGCTGTAATTCACTATTAGGACATGCCACACACACCAGGGCATGTCCTACCTTATACTTACAATGCACCCTGCCCTAGGGCCTACTTTAGGGGTGACCAACATGCAGTAAAGGGAAGGTTTAGGGACTGGTAAGTGGGTGTACTCACCAAGTCGACATGGCAGCCCGAGGCTGCACACAGGCTCTGCGATGGCAGGCCCGAGACATATTTTACAGGCCGCTTCTGTGGGTGGCACAACCAGTGCTGCGAGCCCACCAGCGGCATTGGATTTACAAGCCCTGGGCACACTGAGTGCACTGTACTAGGGACTGACAAGTAAACCAATCATCCAATCATGGAGTCACTAATACATGTATCAATTAACGATAGGGAGCACTTGCACTTTGGCACTGATTAGCAGCGGCAAAGTGCCCATGAGCTATCTAGTCCAGCAAAAACATATCGGCAACCGTGGAGGCATTATGAACAAATGGAAGGGAGACCCACGCCAAGGATGCCAGGTCTAACACGTGTCCCCTCCAGCTGAAATGTGGGGAGAACTATCCTACCCCTAGGGAGTTCTCATCGCTAAGGCGGAAAAATCTGGACAGTCCATCAGCATTGGCGTGTTCTGTACCAGGGCGGTGTTCCACCGTAAAGTCCATCCCCTGTAGGGAAATGGACCACCTCAACAGCTTTGGATTCTCACCCCTCATCTGCATCAACCATCTGAGGGGCCTGTGGTCTGTCTGAACCCGGAAGTGAGTCCCAAACAGGTATGGTCTCAGCTTCTTCAGTGCCCAGACCACAGCAAATGCCTCACGCTCAATAGCACTCCATCTCTGTTCCCGGGGAAGTAACCTCCTACTGATGAAGGCTACAGGTTGGTCTAGGCCCTCCTCATTGATCTGTGATAGAACAGCCCCTACACCATGCTCTGAAGCGTCGGTCTGAACAATGAACTCATTGGAGAAGTTGGGTGCCTGGAGCACAGGCGCCGTGCACATGGCAGTCTTCAAGGTGTCAAAAGCTTTTTGACAGGCGTCAGTCCAAATCACTTTCCTGGGCTGCTTCTTGGAAGTCAGCTCGGTCAAGGGGGCAACAATGCTGCCATACCCCTTGGACGAATCTCCGGTAATACCCGGTGAGTCCTAGGAAGGCTCTCACCTCTGTCTGGGTCTTGGGGGCTCCCAAGCCAGAATGGTATCAATTTTCGGTTGGAGGGGCGCCACCTGGCCGCTCCCAACCTGGTGTCCCAAGTACACCACAGAACCCTGCCCAATCTGGCACTTACTCGCCTTGATTGTGAGGCCTGCCCTCCGCAGCGCCATCAACACTTCCCAGAGGTGGCGCAGATGCTCTTCCCAACGGGCACTGAACACTGCGATGTCATCCAGGTAGGCGGCACTGAAATCCTCCAGTCCAACCAACACCTGGTTGACCAACCTCTGAAAGGTGGCAGGGGCATTCTTCATCCCAAAGGGCATCACCCGGAACTGGTAGTGCCCATCTGGTGTGGAGAATGCTGACCTCTCTTTGCCCCATCAGTCAAGGCGATCTGCCAGTATCCAGACGTTAAGTCAAACGTGCTGAGGTACCGCGCAGCCCCTAACCGATCTATGAGCTCATCAGCTCTGGGGATGGGGTGGGCGTCAGTCCTGGTGACGGAATTGAGTCCCCTATAGTCCACACAGAACCGGAGTTCTGGTGTGGCACCAAGCGCGGCAGCTTTTGGAACCAAGACCACGGGGCTGGCCCAAGGGCTGTTAGAGGACTCAATCACCCCTAGCGCAAACATCTTGGAGACCTCCTCCTTGATGCAGGCTCTGACCCTGTCAGTCACCCTGTAAGCCTTGTGCTTCACAGGAAGACTGTCCCCAGTGTCCACATCATGGACGCACCAATGGGTGACACTGGGAACCAGGGAGAACAGGTCAGGGAACTGTCCCAACAGTTGGCGACAGTCACCCTGCTGCTCAGGTGTCAGGGAGGTAGAGAGGTTTACTCCCTCCACTGATCCATCTTGCTCTCGGGCTGACAGGAGGTCAGGAAGAGGCTCGGTCTCCTCCTCCATTCCATCATCTGTAGCTAAGAGCATGCCCACTTGGGACCTCTCCAAGTGGGGCTTCAGGCAGTTCACATGCAGGACCCGCAAGGGGTTCCTGGAGACTGCAAGTCCACCAAATAGGTAACTGGACTCTTGCGCTCCACCACCGTAAAAGGGCCGGTCCACCTGTCCTGGAGCGCACAGGGCCAAGGGATTCTGGGTAACAGATCCTGGTGGGAGGCAGTCAAGTCACCCCATCCTGGATTCCCCTGGGTGTCTAGTTTTCAAAAATGTATAGGTTTGCTAGGTTTCCCTAGGTGCCGGCAGAGCTAGGGTTCAAAAACCACAGCTAGGCACTTTGCCAAAAAGGGTCATTTTTCACTGCAGAAGTGAGGTGTGACCACGTTGCGTTATGCGCCTGGCTTCCTGCCGCGGGCACTAGGCCGACCCAACACAAGTGAGTGTACCATTTTTCTCGGTAAGTACTTTGGGGAAGGCCCGGTGGGTGGAAATTTGACGGGATCCACGCAGATTCCAGAACTTTCCAAATCGCTGCAGAAATGTGGGGAAATGTGGTTCCATGACTACTTGTTTAGGTTTGCAAGGGATTCTGGGTAACAGAACCTGGTGGGAGGCCGTCCAGTCACCCCATCCCTGGATTCCCTGGGTGTCTAGTTTTCAAAAATGTATAGGTTTGCTAGGTTTCCTAGGTGCCGGCAGAGCTATGGTTCTAAAACTACAGCTAGGCACTTTGTCAAGGAAAAAGGTGTTTCACTGCGAGAATTGAGGTGTGTCGACGGCAGCGTCTTTGAGCCGTTTCCTGTCGCGGTCACTAGGCCGACCCACACAAGTGAGTGTACCATTTTTCTCGGCAGACTTTGGGAACGCGGGGTGGGTGGAAATTTGTGGGCTCCACGCAGATTCCAGAACTTTCCACCACAGAAATGTGGGAAAATGTGTTTTGTTTACAATTTTTTAGGTTTGCAAGGGATTCTGGGTAACAGAACCTGGTGGGAGGCAGTCAAGTCACCCCATCCTGAATTCCCTGGGTGTCTAGTTTTCAAAAATGTATAGGTTTGCTATGGTTTCCTAGGTGCCAGCAGAGCTAGGGTTCAAATACTACAGCTAGGCACTTTGCCAAAAAAGGGTTATTTTTCACTGCAAAATTGAGGTATGTCCACATTGCGTTTGCGCTGTTTCCTGCTGCGGTGCACTGGGCCGACCCACACAAGTGAGGCACCATTTTTCTCGGAACACTTTGGGGAACGCGGGGTGGGTGGAAATTTGTGGA
>CAWUFW010034201.1:0-11364 GCA_963921515.1 Calotriton arnoldi
GCACCTCTGTTGGTTCTTTTCTGCATATCGCTTGCTTCTTTCTGCACTTTTCTTTGTCTTTCTGGACTTCTGTTGCCTCTTTTCTGCATTTCTCTTGCTTATTTCTGTGCCTTTCTTCCTCTTTCTGCACATGTCCTACCCCTGTAGGCATAGTTAGAAATTAGCATTTCAAAAATCTTTTAAATTTACTGAAAAACCATAGGTTTCAGGGACGTTATAGTTAGAAATTAGCATTTAAAAAACCTTTGAAATTCACAGAAAAAAACACAGGTTTCAGGGACGTTATAGTTAGAAATTAGCATTTAAAAACCTTAGAAATTCACTGAAAAAAACCATAGGTTTCAGGGACATTATAGTTAGAAATTAGCATTTAAAAAACCTTTGAAATTCACTGAAAACATAGGTTTCAGGGACATTATAGTTAGAAATTAGCATTTAAAAAACCTTAGAAATTCACTGAAAAAACCACAGGTTTCAGGGACGTTATAGTTAGTTGGACATTTCACTCGCACAAAACCAGAGTTATTCTGCCGTTATAGTTAGTTGAGCTAACTATAACTCGTGCCCCCGCAATGCACTGCTGATGACGTCACATATTACATCATTCATGACATGGTCAGTGACATCACTGATGAAATCACTGATGACATCTCAAATGACATTACTGATGACATCACTGATGACATCATCCACGTGATAATCTGATGCACCTCCTCATACCCTAATATAACCTTTGATACACCCACTCTAAAATACAGACTGCCATTTTCAAAACCATAAACACACCAACACCAGTTACTATATACCCACTCACTGATTCCTAGGTCTACACAAACATCCACTCATTCACCCATACAGTCACTCATACATGCAGTCACTCATCAATACAGCACTATCATATGCACTCATACACCTATACAGACACTCACACACCGCCACTCATCCATAGAGTTACTCACACACCTAGTCAGTCATGCAAAGAATCAATCACACTCCAATTTACTCACCTATACAGTTATACACACACACCCTCACTTATTCATACAGATACTAACACATACTTACTCTCTTATACGATCACTGATACAAGCACACACTCATCCATACGGCCACTCTCAGAATCACTCACTCTCACATATAGTCATTTATATACTCCAACACTCACATATACTGCCTTTTACATATGTAGTTACTCACACATGTACCACTGAGACATCCATTCACACACCAACACACCCATGCACACACTCACCCACCCATACAGCCCTTCACAGATGCACTCTTGAACCCCTACACCCAGTGAATCACCTACTCACACATCTATGCACAGAGTCACACACCCCCACTCACCCACAGAGACACTCAGGCACCCATACAGATACTCAGACAACCAATCAATAACCCATATAGACACTCATGTAGCTACTCACCAACCCATGCAGCCGCTTACACACCAACTAACAGACTGATACAGACATTCACACAGTTTAGTCACTAACCCATGCATTCAGTAAGACACGTTTAATCACTCACTTATACAGTCAGTCATGCACCTACTAAATCATCCATTCAGACACTCATACACTCACTCATTCTTCAATACACCTTGGCATTTATATATATAAAACATATTTAAACTTTACAGAAACACACAGTCACTGGATGATGTCATCAGTGATGTCATTTGAGATGTCATTTGAGATGTCATCAGTGATGTCATCAGTGATGTCACTGACCATGTCATGAATGATGTAACATGTGACGTCATCAGCAGTACATTGCGGGGGCACGAGTTATAGTTAGCCCAACTAACTATAACGGCTGAATTTCTCTGGTTTTGTACAAGTGAAAGTCCAACTAACTATAACGTCCCTGAAACCTGTGGTTTTTTCAGTGAATATATATGATCAAGGCCCGTGAGAGGGGCTGAAACGCGTCATGGCGACTTGCACGAGCAATAAATAACTTTCACCTACTTGTGGTCCGTATCCGTTCCTGTCAGAAGACGTTAAAGGTAACGGTAACTCTGGATATATATATATATATATATATATATATATATATATATATATATATATATATATATATATATATATATATATCTATCTGGCGTGTCGCCAGTAGATAGTTATAGTTAAAACCTATTATCCATAGGAAATCCGCGACATTCTATTTGAAATAACATTGGCGCCGGTTGACGAATCTTCGCGAAAGTTTCCAACTTGTTGGGGCGCTCCGGTCCGCTCCTATCCTGAAAGTCTCGGGGTGATACGTCAAGCGGGGGCCGAGAAAAAAGGGGGGTCCCAAAACGCGTTTTCCCCATTCATTTTTCCATAGGAACCTTTAGTCGCAGCTACAGCCCGAACTGCTGAGCGGAATTACACCAAATTTGGCAAAGAGGTAGCCCTTGGTTCAGTGTCGTGCCTTTTGCTTAAATGGTGTAAATCCGTTTAGTAGTTCCTGAGAAAATCAAAAGTAAAGTCACATATATATCTGGGAGGAGCCTAACCACACATGTCATCGTGAGATCTGATTGGCTGTCAGCACTTCATCCTGGAATTGCTGGCAGCCATCTTGGGACCAATACAAATGATAGTACCTCATTGAAATGCATTGTAGTGAATAGAAGATTTTGAGGGTCACCAAAAGGAGAACTATAAAGGGTGATAACAGGCTTTAGTTACATTAGAATTTATTTGTTGATGGTATCATACTAATTTTAGGAATTGTGGTGTATTCTAAGGTGATTTTACCATGTGAAAAACCTTCTGCTGGGATATCATGAATCATGTTTGAGAGAACACTATTTTCTCATGCTTGTCCCATGGAGGTTTGGAAGGTGCTCCAGAAGCTAAAATGAGAGCATATTTTCTGTAAATTCACATTATCTTTATCACTCATGTGAGAATGAAGTCTGACATTCTCAGTAAAACATGTACATCCAACAAGGGCAGAGACTGTCAGTTGATTCCTTTGTGTTCTACTGCAGCTTCCCAGAGTGTTCTAAAGAACAACTAGAGTGCTAACAGCCTTACTTATGACAAAAGTATGGCACACCTGAAGCCATCTTGATTGGAATAAACTGGTAACACTTAAAACATTTAATTTAAAAAGGAACAAAATGAGGGGGTTCATTTTGTCATAGAAATTATGGTTAGTGCTGTAGAAAGAAAAATTAGGACATATTTCAAGTGTGATCTCAAATATCTTCCTGTTATATTTCAACAGGAGCAGCCTGCCAGTTGATGCCTTTGTGTTCTACTGCAGCTTCCCAGAGTGTTCTAAAGAACAACTAGAGCGCTAACAGCCTTACTTATGACAAAAGTATGGCACACCTGAAGCCATCTTGATTGGAATAAACCGGTAACACTTAAAACATTTAATTTAAAAAGGAACAAAATGAGGGGTTCTTTTTGAAATAGAAATTATGGTTAGTGCTGCAGAAAGAAAAATTAGGGCATGTTTTAAGTGAGATCTCATATCCTCTTCTATTTCATTAGAAAATTCTGACATGCAGACTGAAACAATCACTTTCAATACCAGCAGCAGACTACCAGTTAACTCCCTGGTGAGCAGTAGCTTTACTCCAGTGATCTAATGAGCAACTAGAGTGCTAACATTCTGAATTTATGGCAGATGTGAGACACATCTGAATGCCTTCTTGATGGAATCAAGGTAAAAACTGAAAGCATTTCCTACTGAGAAGACTGCAGTAAATGAAGAAATTAGGAAACTTCATAACAAAGAAGTCTTCCAAGATGGCCACCAGTGAAAAAAGAGCCCAAATGTAGCCCACATATAGCCCAATGACAAAAGTGTGCAATACACTTTTTATTTTTAGTTTTTTTGCAGTTTTATGTAGTGCAGACTGGTCAGGTATTGGAGCATTGCATCTTAAAACATGACCCCTACACTACAAAAACACCACTGCACTACCTTAAACCCTAAAACACTACCCCCAGCACGACTCCCTACACTACATAAGCACCACTGCACTATCCTAAACCCTAAAACACTACCCCCAGCATGACCCCCTACACTACCCAAACACCACTGCACTAACCTAAATCCTAAAACACTACCACCAGCACGACCCCCTACACTACCCAAACTCCACTGCACTACCCTAAAACATGACCCCCTACACAACACAAACATCACTGCACTACCCTAAACCCTAAAACACTACCCCCAGCACGACCCCCTACACTACACAAGCACCACTGCACTACCCTAAACCCTAAAACACTACCCCCAGCACGACTCCCCTACACTGCCCGAACACCACTGCACTGCCCTAAACCCTGAAACACCAGCCCCTGCATGACCCCCTACACTGCCCGAACACCACTGCACTGCCCTAAACCCTGAAACACCACCCCTAGCACAACCCCCTACACTGCCCGAACACCACTGCACTGCCCTAAACCCTGAAACACCACCCCCTTCACGACCCCCTACACTGCCCTAACACCACTGCACTGCCCTAAACCCTAAAACACCACCCCCAGCATGACCCCCTACACTGCCCGAACACCACTGCACTGCCCTAAACCCTGAAACACTACCCCCAGCAAGACCCCTACACTGCCCGAACACCACTGCACTGCCCTAAACCCTGAAACATCACCCCCAGCAAGACCCCCTACACTGCCCGAACACCACTAATCTAAACCCTGAAACACCACCCCAGCACGACCCCCTACACTGCCCGAACACCACTGCACTGCCCTAAACCCTGAAACACTACCCCCAGCATGACCCCCTACACTGCCCGAACACCACTGCTCTGCCCAAAACCCTGAAACACCAGCCCCAGCACGACCCCCTACACTGCCCGAACACCACTGCACTGCCCTAAACCTTGAAACACCAGCCCCTGCACGACCCCCTACACTGCCCAAACACCACTGCACTACCCTAAACCCTAAAACATCACCCCCAGCACGACCCCCTACACTGCCCGAGCACCACTGTACTGCCCTAAACCCTGAAACACCAGCCCCAGCACGACCCCCTACACTGCCCGAACACCACTGCACTGCCCTAAACCCTGAAACACCAGCCCCAGCACGACCGCCTACACTGCCCGAACACCACTGCACTGCCCTAAACCCTGAAACACCAGCCCCAGCACGACCCCCTACACTGCCCGAACACCACTGCACTGCCCTAAACCGTGAAGCATCAGCCTCAGCACGACCCCCTACACTGCCTGAACACCACTGCACTGCCCTGAACCCTGAAACACCAGCCCCAGCACAACACCCTACACTGCCCGAACACCACTGCACTGCCCTAAACCCTGAAACACCACCCCGTGCATGACCCCCTACACTGCCCGAACACCACTGCACTGCCCTAAACCCTGAAACACCACCCCCAGCGCGACCCCCTACACTGCCCGAACACCACTGCACTGCCCGAAACCCTGAAACACCACCCCCTGCACAACCCACTACACTGCTCGAACACTACTGCACTGCCCTAAACCCAGAAACACCATCCCCAGCACGACCCCCTATACTGCACGAACACCACTGCACTGCCCTAAACCCTGAAACACTACCCCCAGCAAGACCCCCTACACTGCCCGAACACCACTGCACTGCCCTAAACCCTGAAACATCACCCCCAGCAAGACCCCCTACACTGCCCGAACACCACTGCCCTAAACCCTGAAACATCACCCCCAGCAAGACCCCCTACACTGCCCGAACACCACTGCACTGCCCTAAACCCTGAAACACCAGCCCCAGCACGACCCCCTACACTGCCCGAACACCACTGCACTACCCTGAAACACCACCCTCTGCACGACCCCCTACACTGCCCGAACACCACTGTACTGCCCTAAACCCTGAAACCCCACCCCCAGCATGACCCCCACACTGCCAGAACACCACTGCACTGCCGTAAACCCTGAAACACCACCCCTGCACGTCATCCTACACTGCCCGAACACTACTGCACTGCCCTAAACCCTGAAACACCACCCCCAGCACGACCCCCTACACTGCACGAACACCACTGCACCGCCCCTAAACCCAGAAACACTACCCCCAGCAAGACCCCCTACACTGCCCGAACACCACTGCACTGCCCTAAACCCTGAAACATCACCCCCAGCAAGACTCCCTACACTGCCCGAACACCACTGCCCTAAACCCTGAAACACCACCCCCAGCAAGACCCCCTACACTGCCCAAACACCACTGCACTGCCCTAAACCCTGAAACACCACCCCCAGCAAGACCCCCTACACTGCCCGAACACCACTGCACTGCTCTAAACCCTGAAACACCACCCCCAGTACGACCCCCTACACTGCCCGAACACCACTGCTCTGCCCAAAACCCTGAAACACCAGCCCCAGCACGACCCCCTACACTGCCCGAACACCACTGCACTGCCCTAAACCATGAAACACCAGCCCCAGCACGACCCCCTACACTGCCCGAACACCACTGCACTGCCCTAAACCCTGAAACACCACCACCAGCACGACCCCCTACACTGCCCGAACACCACTGCACTGCCCTAAACCCTGAAACACCAGCCCCAGCACAACCCCCGTACACTGCCCGCACACCACTGCACTGCCCTAAACCCTGAAACACCAGCCCCAGCACGACCGCCTACACTGCCCGAAAACTACTGCACTGCCCTAAACCCTGAAACACCACCCCCAGCAAGACTACCTACACTGGCCGAACACCACTGCACTGCCCTAAACCCTGAAACACCACCCCCTGCACGACCCCCTACACTGCCCAAACACTACTGCACTGCCCTAAACCCTGAAACACTACCCCTCAGCACGACACCCTACACTGCCCGAACACCACTGCACTGCCCTAAACCCTGAAACACCACCCCAGCACGACCCCCTACACTGCACGAACACCACTGCACTAAACCCTGAAACACCACCCCCTACACTGCCGGAACACCACTGCACTGCCCTAAACCCTGAAACACCACCCCCAGCACGACCCCCTACACTGCCCTAACACCACTGCACTGCCATAAACCCTGAAACATCACCCCCAGCACAACCCCTACACTGCCTGAGCACCATTGCTCTGCCCTAAACCCTGAAACACTAGCCCCAGCACGACCCCCTACACTGCCCGAACACCACTGCACTGCCCTAAACCCTGAAACACCACCCCCAGCACGACCCCCTACACTGCCCGAACACCACTGCACTGCCCTAAACCCTGAAACACCAGCCCCAGCAAGACACCCTACACTGCCCGAACACCACTGCATTGCCCTAGACTCTGAAACACCAGCCCCAGCAAGACCCCCTACACTGCCCGAACACCACTGCACTGCCCTAAACCCTGAAACACCAGCCCCAGCACGACCCCTACACTGCCCGAACACCACTGCACTGCCCTAAACCCTGAAACACCAGCCCCAGCACGACCCCCTACACTGCCCGAACACCACTGCACTGCCCTAAACCCTGAAACACCAGCCCCAGCACGACCCCCTACACTGCCCGAACACCACTGCACTGCCCTAAACCCTGAAACACCAGCCCCAGCACCACCCCCTACAATGCCCGAACACCACTGCACTGCCCTAAACCCTGAAACACCACCCCTGCACCGCCCCCTACACTGCCCGAACACCACTGCACTGCCCTAAACCCTGAAACACCACCCCCTGCACGACCCCCTACACTGCCCGAACACCACTGCACTGCCCTAAACCCTGAAACACCACCCCCTGCACCACCCCTACACTGCCCGAACACCACTGCACTGCCCTAAACCCTGAAACACCACCCCCTGCACGACCCCTACACTGCCTGAACACCACTGCACTGCCCTAAACCCTGAAACACCACCCCCAGCATGACCCCCTTTACTGCTCGAACACCACTGCACTGCCCTAAACGCTGAAACACCACCCCCTGCACGACCCCCTACACTGCCCGAACACCACTGCACTGCCCTAAACCCTGAAACACCACCCCCAAGACGAACCCCTACACTGCCCGAACACCACTGCACTGCCCTAAACCCTAAAACACCACCCCCAGCACGACCCCCTACACTGCCCGAACACCACTGCACTGCCCTAAACCCTAGAACACTACCCCCAGCATGACCCCCTACACTACCCGAACACCACTGCACTACCCTAAACCCTAAAATACTCACCCCAGCACGACCCCCTACACTACCCGAACACCACTGCACTGCCCTAAACCCTAAAACACTCCCCCAGCACGACCCCCTACACTACCTAAACACCACTGCACTGCCCTAAACCCTAAAACACTACCCCCAGCATGACCCCCTACACTACCCAAATACCAATGCACTACCCTAATCCCTAAAACACTACCCCCAGCACAACCCCCTACACTACCCAAAGACCACTGCACTACCCTAAACTCTAAAACACTACCCCCGCACGACTCCCTACACTACCCAAAGACCACTGCACTGACCCTAAACCCTAAAACACGACCTCCTACACTACACAGAACACCACTGCACTACCCTAAACCCTGAAAAACCACCCCAGCACGAACCCCCTACACTACCCAAACACCACTGCACTTCCCTAAACCATGAAACACTACCCCCAGCAGTACCCCCTACGCTACCCAAACACCACTGCACTACCCTAAACCCTAAAACACCACCCCCAGCAGTACCCCCTACACTGCCCAAACACCATTGCACTACCCTAAACCCTAAAACACCACCCCCAGCAGTATCCCATACACTACCCAAACACCACTGCACTACCCTAAACCCTAAAACCCTAAAACACTAACCCCCAGCACGACCCCTACACTACCCAAACACCACTGTACTACCCTAAACCCTAAAACACTCCCCCAGCACGACTCCCTACACTACCCAAACACCACTGTACTACCCTAAACCCTAAATCTACCCCCAGCATGACCCCCTACACTACACAAACACCACTGCACTACCCTAAACCCTAAAACACTACCCCCAGCACGACCCTCTTCACTACCTAAACACAACTGCACAATTTAGTTACAGGCGTTGCAACGCAGGCCTGTGGTGCTTACTGGAAGTACCTGGTGGGCTAGCTGGGCCCCAGGGACTCTCAGGATTCACAGGTGACCATCACCCAACTTAAAACGCGCCACGGGGCGCGTTTGCACAGTGGTGAAGGGAGGGGGCGGGGCCTCAGGTGACATGTGCGCAAACACGCCCTGTGGTGCGTTTTAAGTTGGGGAGCTAATTCCTTTGAATCCTGGGGCCAACTAGCCCACCAGGTACCTTCAGTAAGCACAACAGAGTTGCGTTGCAGAGAGGTGAAAAAAGGTGCGTGGCCTCGGAACGCCTCTCTGCAACTCAGCTCTGTGGTCCTAACTGTAGGTACCTGGGGGCTAGTTGGGCGCCAGGGACCTCAGGATTCAAGGGGACTTAATCCCGCAACTTAAAACGCGCCATGGGGCGCGTTTGCACACATGTCACCTCAGGCCCCCTCCCTTCACCACTGTGCAAACGCACACTGGCTCTGGTTAGTCAGAGTCAGTTACCACCAGTACCCGTCTGAAAAAGTTGTGGGCACAGGATGATTTTGCAACAAGGCCTCTTTCTGCTCCTCTGTTGGTTCTTTCTGCACATCTTTTGCTTCTTTCTGTGCGTTTTTTCTTCTTTCTTCACATGTCCTAGCTCTGTTGGCATAGTTAGAAACTAGCATTTAAAAAACCTTTGAAATTCACTTAAAAATCATAGGTTTCAGGCACGTTATAGTTAGAAATTAGCATTTAAAAAACCTTTGAAATTCACTGAAAAAACCATAGGTTTCAGGCACGTTATAGTTAGAAATTAGCATTTAAAAAACCTTTGAAATTCACTGAAAAAACCATAGGTTTCAGACACATTATAGTTAGAAATTAGCATTTAAAAAACCTTTGAAATTCACTGAAAAAAACCATAGGTTTTAGGGACAGTTATAGTTAGTTGGACATTGCACTCGTACAAAACCCAGTGAAATTCCCCTGTTATAGTTAGTTCAGCTTAACTATAACTCGCGCCCCCGCAATGCACTGCTGATGACGTCACATATTACATCACTCATGACATGGTCAGTGACATCACTGATGACATCACTGATGACATCTCAAATGACATCACTGATGACATCATCCATGTGATAATTTCATGCATCTTCTCACACCCTAATATAACTTTTGATACACCCACTCTAAATTACAGACTGCCATTCTCAAAACCATAGACACTCCAACACCAAAAACTACATACCCACTCACTGATTCTTAGGTCTACACACACATCCACTCACTCACCTGTACAGTCACTCATACTTACAGTCACTCAGTACAGGACTATCATATGCACTCATACACCTATATAAACACTCACACACCGCCTCTCATCCATAGAGGTACTCACACACCTAGTCAGTCATGCAAAAATTAATCACACACCCATTTACTCACCTATACAGTTATACACACACCAGCTCACTTACTCATACAAATACTAGCACATTCTTACGCTCTTATACAATAACTGATACAAGCACACACGCATCCATACAGCCACTCTCACAATAACACACTCTCACTTATAGCCATTTAAATACTCTAACACACATATATATTGCCTTTTACATATGTAGTTACTCGCACATGTACCACTGAGATATACATTCACTCACTAACACACCCATACACACACTCACCCACCCAAGCAGTCCATCACAGATGCACTCTTGAAATCATGCACCCAGTGAATCACCCACTCACACATCTATGTATAGAGTCACACACACCCCACCCACACAAACACTCAGGCAGCCATACAGATACTCAGAGAACCAATCAATAACCCATATAGACACTCATGTAGCTATTCGCAAATCGATGCATCCACTTACACACCAACAAACAGACGGATACAGACATTCACACAGTTTAGTCACTAACCCATGCATTCAGTAAGATACGTTTAATCACTCACTTGTAGAGTCAGTCACTCACGTACTAAATCATCCATTCAGACACTTATACACCCACTCATTCTTCAATACGCCTTTCCCTATATATATTAAACATATTTAAACTTTACAGAAACACAGTCACTGGATGATGTCATCAGTGATGTCATTTGAGATGTTATCAGTGATGTCATCAGTGATGTCACTGACCATGTCATGAGTGATGTAATATGTGACATCATCAGCAGTGCATTGCGGGCGCGAGTTATAGTTAGCTGAACTAACTATAACAGGGGAATTTCACGGGTTTTGTACTGAGTGCAATGTCCAACTAACTATAACTGTCCCTAAAACCTATGGTTTTTTCAGTGAATATATATATATATATAT
>CAWUFW010034202.1:0-11364 GCA_963921515.1 Calotriton arnoldi
GAGTGGGAATAGTAATTTTTACCCCTCCGCTATCCAGCACTTTCCCTCCTGTTGCACTCAGTGGAGTGGGAATAGTAATTTTTACCCCTCCTCTATCCAGCACTTTCCCTACTGTAAGTAAGTAAGTTTTTATATAGCGCAGCTACTCACCCCTTACGGGTCTCAAGGCCGGAGTGGAAATTAAGTGAGCTATTGCCCAGAGTCACATGGTGCTGAGGCTGAGCTGCCGCCGGTGCCGGGGATCGAACTGTGAACCCCAGTGCTCCGAAGTCAGGTGCCCCTGGCCGCTGCACCACACCTCTCCACACTCACTGGAGTGGGGAAAATAGTACTTTTTACCCCTCCGCTATCCAGCACTTTCCCTAATGTTGCACTCACTGCAGTTGAAAAAGTAGTTATTAGCCCTTTGCTATCCAGCACTTTCCCTACTGTTGCAATCACTTGAGTGGGAATAGTAATTGTTACCCCTACGCTATCTAACACATTACCTACTGTTGCACACTTTGGAGTGGGAATAGTAATTTTGCCCTTCTGCTATCCAACACGTTCTCTACTGTTGTACTGACTGAGTGGGAATAGTATTTTTTACCCTTCTGCTATCCAACATGTACCCTACTTTTGCACTCACTCGAGTGGGAATAATACATTTTACCCCATCGCTATCCAACACTTTTCCTACTATTTCACTCTTTGGAGTAGGAATAGTAATTTTTACCCCGCCGCTATCCAACACTTACCCTACTGTTGCACTCACTGGAGTAGGAATAATAATTTTTACCCCTCCGCTATTCAGCACTTTCCCTATTGTTGCACTCACTGGAGTGGAAATAGTAATGTTTATCTTTTCGCTATCCAATAATTTCCCTACTGTTGCACTCATTGGAGTTGGAATAGGAATTTTTACCCCTTCGCTATCCTGCACTTTCCCTACTGTTGCACTCTTTGGAGTGGGAATAGTAATTTTTGCTCCTCCGCTATCCAACACTTTCCCTACTGTTGCACTCCAATGGAGTAGGAATAGTACTCTTTTACCTCCCTCTGATATCCAACATTTTCCCTACTGTTGCACTCACTGGAATTGGGATAGTAAATGCAATCCTTCCGTTATCCAACACTTACCCTACTTTTGCACTCACTGGAGTGGGAATAGTAATTTTACCCCTCCGCTATCCAACACTTTCCCTACTGTTGCACTCATTGGAGTCGGAATAGTAATTTTTACCTCTGCTATCCAGCACTTTCCTACTGTTGCACTCACTGGAGTCGGAATAGTAATTTTTACCCCTCTGCTATCCAGCACTTTCTCTACTGTTGCACTCACTGGAGTGGGAATAGTAATTTTTACCCCTCCGCTATCCAGCACTTTCCCCAATGTTGCATTCTTTGAAGTGGAATAGTAATTTTTACACCTTCGCTATCCAACACTTTCCCTACTGTTGCACTCACTGGAGTGGGAATAGTAATTTTTCACCCCTTCGCTATCCAGCGCTTTCCCTACTGTTGCTCTCACTGGATTGGGAATAGTAATTTTTATCTTTTCGGTAGCCAATACTTTCCCTACTGTTGCACTCACTGCAGTGGGAATAGTAATTTTTACCCTTCGCTATCCAGCACTTTCCCTACTGTTGCACTCTTTGGAATGGGAATAGTAATTTTTGCCCTACTGCTATCAAACACTTTACATACTGTTGCACTGACAGGAGTGGGAATCGTAATTTTTACCCCTGCCGCCATACAACACTTACCCTACTGTTGCACTCACTGGCGTGGGAATAGTAATTTTTACCCCTTCGCTATCCTGCACTTTCCCTACTGTTGCAATCACTGGAGTGGGAATAGTAATTTTTACCCTTCCGATATCTAACACTTTCCCTACTGTTGCATTCTTTGGAGTGGGAATAGTAATTTTTGCCACTCCGCTAACCAACATTTTCCCTACTGTTGCACTCACTGGAATTGGGATAGTAATTGTAATCCTTTCGTTATCCAACATGTACCCTACTTTTGCTCTCAATGGAGTGGGAATAGTAAATTTGACCCCTCAGCTAGCCAACACTTTCCCTACTGTTGCACACTTTGGAGTGGGAATAGTAATTTTTACCCCCGCTATCCAACACTTACCCTACTGTTGCACTCACTGGAGTGGGAATATACATTTTTAACCCTCCGCTATCCAGCACTTTCCCAAATGTTGCACTCTTTGTAGTTGGAATAGTAATTTTTACACCTTCGCTATCCAACACTTTCCCTACTGTTGCACTCACTGGAGTGGGAATAGTAATTTTTACCCCTCCGCTATCCAGCACTTTCCCTACTGTTGCACTCACTGGAGTGGGAATAGTCATTTTTATCCTTTCGCTATCCAATACTTTCCCTACTGTTGCACTCACTGCAGTGGGAATAGTAATTTTTATCCCTTTGCTATCCAGCACTTGCCCTACTGTTGCACTCTTTGGAGTGGGAATAGTAATTTTTGCCCTACTGCTATCCAACACGTTCCATACAGTTGCACTCTTTGGATGGGAATAGTAATTTTTGCCCTACTGCTATCCAACACTTTCCATACTGTTGCACTGACTGGAGTGGGAATAGTAATTTTTGCCCTACTGCTATCCAACACTTTCCATACTGTTGCACTGACTGGCGTGGGAATAGTAATTTTTATCCCTCTGCTATCCAGCACTTTCCCTACTGTTACACTCACTGGAGTGGGAATAGTAATTATTACCCTTTCGCTATCCAGCACTTTCCCTACTGTTGCACTCATTGGAGTGGGAATAGTATTTGTTACCCCTACACTAGCTAACACATTACCTACTGTTGCACACTTTGGAGTGGGAATAGTAAATTTTACCCTCAGCTATCCAACACTTTCCCTACTGTTGCACACTTTGGAGTGGGAATAGTAATTTTTACCCCTCCGCTATCCAACACCTACCCTACTGTTGCACTCACTGGAGTGGGAATATAAATTTTTACATCTCCGCTATCCAGCACTTTCCCCAATGTTGCACTCTTTGTAGTGGGAATAGTAATTTTTACACCTTCGCTATCCAACATTTTCCCTACTGTTGCACTCACTGGAGTGGGAATAGTAATTATTACCCCTCCGCTATCCAGCACTTTCCCTACTGCTGCACTCACTGGAGTGGGAATAGTCATTTTTATCCTTTCGCTATCCAATACTTTCCCTACTGTTGCCCTAACTGCCGCCGGAATAGTAATTTTTACCCCTTCGCTATCCAGCACTTTTCCTACGGTTGCACTCTTTGGAGTGGGAATAGTAATTTTTGCCCTACTGCTATCCAACACTTTCCATACTGTTGCACTGACTGGAGTGGGAATAGTAATTTTTACCCTACTGCTATCCAACACTTTCGATACTGTTGCACTGACTGTAGTGGGAATAGTAATTTTTACACCCTTCGCTATTAAGCACTTTCCCAACTGTTGCAATCATTGGAGTGGGAATAGTAATTTTTATCCGTCCGCTATCCAGCACTTTCCCTACTGTTACACTCACTGGAGTGGGAATAGTAATTATTACCCTTTTCGCTATCCAGCACTTTCCCTACTGTTGCACTCAATGGAGTGGGAATAGTATTTGTTACCCCTACGCAAGCTAACACATTACCTACTGTTGCACACTTTGGAGTGGGAATAGTAATTTTTGCCCTTCTGCTATCCAACACGATCCCTACTGTTGCACTGACTTGAGTGGGAATAGTATTTTTTACCCTTCCGCTATCCAACATTTTCCCTACTGTTGCACTTACTGGAGTTGGGATAGTAAATGTTATTCTTCTGTTATCCAACATGTACCCTACTTTTGCACTCACTGGAGTGGGAATAATACATTTTATCCATCAGCTATCCAACCCTTTTCCTACTGTTCCACTCTTTGGAGTGGGAATAGTAATTTTTACCCCGCCGCTATCCAACACTTACCCTACTGTTGCACTCACTGGAGTAGGAATAATAATTTTTACCCCTCCGCTATCCAGCACTTTCCCTATTGTTGCACTCACTGGAGTGGAAATAGTAATGTTTATCTTTTCGCTATCCAATAATTTCCCTACTGTTGCACTCATTGGAGTTGAAATAAAAAATGTTACCCCTCCGATATCTAACACTTTCCCTACTGTTGCATTCTTTGGAGTGGGAATAGTAATTTTTGCAACTCCGCTAACCAACATTTTCCCTACTGTTGCACTCACTGGAATTGGGATAGTAATTGTAATCCTTCCGTTATCCAACATGTACCCTACTTTTGCTCTCAATGGAGTGGGAATAGTAAATTTTACCCCTCAGCTAGCCAACACTTTCGCTACTGTTGCACACTTTGGAGTGGGAATAGTAATTTTTACCCCCCGCTATCCAACACTTACCCTACTGTTGCACTCACTGGAGTGGGAATATACATTTTTACCCCTCCGCTATCCAGCACTTTCCCCAATGTTGCACTCTTTGTAGTGGGAATAGTAATTTTTACACCTTCGCTATCCAACACTTTCCCTACTGTTGCACTCACTGGAGTGGGAATAGTAATTTTTACCCCTCCGTTATCCAGCACTTTCCCTACTGTTGCACTCACTGGAGTGGGAATAGTCATTTTTATCCTTTCGCTATCCAATGCTTTCCCTACTGTTGCACTCACTGCAGTGGGAATAGTAATTCTTACCCCTTTGCTATCCAGCACTTGCCCTACTGTTGCACTCTTTGAAGTCGGAATAGTAATTTTTGCCCTACTGCTATCCAACACTTTCCATACAGTTGCACTCTTTGGATGGGAATAGTAATTTTTCACCCTACTGCTATCCAACACTTTCCATACTGTTGCACTGACTGGAGTGGGAATAGTAATTTTTATCCCTCTGCTATCCAGCACTTTCTATACTGTTAGACTCACTGGAGTGGGAATAGTAATTTTTACCCCTCCGCTATCCAGCACTTTCCCTACTGTTGCACTCACTGGAGTGGGAATAGTCATTTTTATCCTTTCGCTAACCAATGCTTTCCCTTACTGTTGCACTCACTGCAGTGGGAATAGTAATTTTTACCCCTTTCCTATCCAGCACTTGCCCTACTGTTGCACTCTTTGAAGTGGTAATAGTAATTTTTGCCCCACTGCTATCCAACACTTTCCATACTGTTGCACTGACTGGAGTGGGAATAGTAATTTTTGCCCTACTGCTATCCAACACTTTCCATACTGTTGCACTGACTGGAGAGGGAATAGTAATTTTTATCCCTCTGCTATCCAGCACTTTCTCTACTGTTACACTCACTGGAGTGGGAATAGTAATTATTACCCTTTCGCTATCCAGCACTTTCCCTACTGTTGCACTCATTGGAGTGGGAATAGTATTTGTTACCCCTACACTAGCTAACACATTACCTACTGTTGCACACTTTGGAGTGGGAATAGTACATTTTACCCCTCAGCTATCCAACACTTTCCCTACTGTTGCACTCACTGGAGTGGGAATAGTCATTTTTATCCTTTCGCTATCCAATACTTTCCCTACTGTTGCCCTCACTGCAGTCGGAATAGTAATTTTTACCCCTCGCTATCCAGCACTTTCCCTACTGTTGCACTCTTTGGAGTGGGAATAGTAATTTTTGCCCTACTGCTATCCAACACTTTCCATACTGTTGCACTGACTGGAGTGGGAATAGTAATTTTTACCCTACTGCTATCCAACACTTTCGATACTGTTGCACTGACTGGAGTGGGAATAGTAATTTTTACCCCTTTGCTATCCAGCACTTTCCCAACTGTTGCAATCATTGGAGTGGGAATAGTAATTGTTATCCCTTTGCTATCCAGCACTTGCCCTACTGTTGCACTCTTTGGAGTGGGAATAGTAATTTTTGCCCTACTGCTATCCAACACGTTCCATACAGTTGCACTCTTTGGATGGGAATAGTAATTTTTGCCCTACTGCTATCCAACACTTTCCATACTGTTGCACTGACTGGAGTGGGAATAGTAATTTTTGCCCTACTGCTATCCAACACTTTCCATACTGTTGCACTGACTGGAGTGGGAATAGTAATTTTTATCCCTCTGCTATCCAGCACTTTCCCTACTGTTACACTCACTGGAGTGGGAATAGTAATTATTACCCTTTCGCTATCCAGCACTTTCCCTACTGTTGCACTCATTGGAGTGGGAATAGTATTTGTTACCCCTACACTAGCTAACACATTACCTACTGTTGCACACTTTGGAGTGGGAATAGTAAATTTTACCCCTCAGCTATCCAACACTTTCCCTACTGTTGCACACTTTGGAGTGGGAATAGTAATTTTTACCCCTCCGCTATCCAACACTTACCCTACTGTTGCACTCACTGGAGTGGGAATATACATTTTTACCCCTCCGCTATCCAGCACTTTCCCCAATGTTGCACTCTTTGTAGTGGGAATAGTAATTTTTACACCTTCGCTATCCAACACTTTCCCTACTGTTGCACTCACTGGAGTGGGAATAGTAATTTTTACCCCTCCGCTATCCAGCACTTTCCCTACTGCTGCACTCACTGGAGTGGGAATAGTCATTTTTATCCTTTCGCTATCCAATACTTTCCCTACTGTTGCCCTCACTGCAGTCGGAATAGTAATTTTTACCCCTTCGCTATCCAGCACTTTTCCTACTGTTGCACTCTTTGGAGTGGGAATAGTAATTTTTGCCCTACTGCTATCCAACACTTTCCATACTGTTGCACTGACTGGAGTGGGAATAGTAATTTTTACCCCTTCGCTATTAAGCACTTTCCCAACTGTTGCAATCATTGGAGTGGGAATAGTAATTTTTATCCGTCCGCTATCCAGCACTTTCCCTACTGTTACACTCACTGGAGTGGGAATAGTAATATTACCCTTTCGCTATCCAGCACTTTCCCTACTGTTGCACTCAATGGAGTGGGAATAGTATTTGTTACCCCTACGCTAGCTAACACATTACCTACTGTTGCACACTTTGGAGTGGGAATAGTAATTTTTGCCCTTCTGCTATCCAACACGATCCATACTGTTGCACTGACTTGAGTGGGAATAGTATTTTTTACCCTTCCGCTATCCAAAATTTTCCCTACTGTTGCACTTACTGGAGTTGGGATAGTAAATGTTATTCTTCTGTTATCCAACATGTACCCTACTTTTGCACTCACTGGAGTGGGAATAATACATTTTATCCATCAGCTATCCAACCCTTTTTCCTACTGTTCCACTCTTTGGAGTGGGAATAGTAATTTTACCCCGCCGCTATCCAACACTTACCCTACTGTTGCACTCACTGGAGTAGGAATAATAATTTTTACCCCTCCGCTAATCCAGCACTTTCCCTATTGTTGCACTCACTGGAGTGGAAATAGTAATGTTTATCTTTTCGCTATCCAATAATTTCCCTACTGTTGCACTCATTGGAGTTGGAATAAAAAATGTTACCCCTCCGATATCTAACACTTTCCCTACTGTTGCATTCTTTGGAGTGGGAATAGTAATTTTTGCCACTCCGCTAACCAACATTTTCCCTACTGTTGCACTCACTGGAATTGGGATAGTAATTGTAATCCTTCCGTTATCCAACATGTACCCTACTTTTGCTCTCAATGGAGTGGGAATAGTAAATTTTACCCCTCAGCTAGCCAACACTTTCGCTACTGTTGCACACTTTGGAGTGGGAACAGTAATTTTTACCCCCCGCTATCCAACACTTACCCTACTGTTGCACTCACTGGAGTGGGAATATCCATTTTTACCCCTCCGCTATCCAGCACTTTCCCCTAATGTTGCACTCTTTGTAGTGGGAATAGTAATTTTTACACCTTCGCTATCCAACACTTTCCCTACTGTTGCACTCACTGGAGTGGGAATAGCAATTTTTACCCCATCCGCTCATCCAGCACTTTCCCCCTACTGTTGCACTCACTGGAGAGTGGGAATAGTCATTTTTATCCTTTCGCTATCCAATGCTTTCCCTACTGTTGCACTCACTGCAGTGGGAATAGTACTTCTTACCTCCCTTTGCTATCCAGCACTTGCCCTACTGTTGCACTCTCGAAGTGGGAATAGTAATTTTTGGTTCCCTACTGCTACTCCAACACTTTCCATACAGTTGCACTCTTTGGATGGGAATAGTAATTTTTCGACCCTACTGCTATCCAACACTTTCCATACTGTTGCACTGACTGGAGTGGGAATAGTAATTTTTATCCCTCTGCTATCCAGCACTTTCTATACTGTTAGACTCACTGGAGTGGGAATAGTAACTTTTACCCTCCGCTTATCCAGCACTTTCCCTACTGTTGCACTCACTGGAGTGGGAACAGTCATTTTTATCCTTTCGCTATCCAATGCTTTCCCCTTCTGTTGCACTCACTGCAGTGGGACGATTGTAATTTTTACTCCCTTGCCTATCCAGCACTTGCCCTACTGTTGCACTCTTTGAAGTGGTAATAGTAATTTTTGCCCCACTGCTATCCAACACTTTCCATACTGTTGCACTGACTGGAGTGGGAATAGTAATTTTTGCCCTACTGCTATCCAACACTTTCCATACTGTTGCACTGACTGGAGTGGGAATAGTAATTTTTATCCCTCTGCTATCCAGCACTTTCTCTACTGTTACACTCACTGGAGTGGGAATAAGTAATTATTACCCTTTCGCTTATCCAGCACTTTCCCTACTGTTGCACTCATTGGAGTGGGAATAGTATTTGTTACCCCTACACTAGCTAACACATTACCTACTGTTGCACACTTTGGAGTGGGAATGGTACATTTTACCCCTCAGCTATCCAACACTTTCCTACTGTTGCATACTTTGGAGTGGAATAGTAATTTTTACCCCTCCGCTATCCAACACTTACCCTACTGTTGCACTCACTGGAGTGGGAATATACATTTTTACCCCTCCGCTATCCAGCACTTTCCCCAATGTTTGCACTCTTTGTAGTGGGAATAGTAATTTTTACACCTTTGCTATCCAACACTTTCCCTACTGTTGCACTGACTGGAGAGGGAATAGTAATTTTTACCCCTCCGCTATCCAGCACTTTCCCTACTGTTGCACTCACTGGAGTGGGAATAGTCATTTTTATCCTTTCGCTATCCAGTACTTTCCCTACTGCTGTGCCCTCACTGCAGCCGGAATAGTAATTTTTACCCCTTCGCTTGTCCAGCACTTTCCCTACTGTTGCACTCTTTGGAGTGGGAATAGTGATTCTTGCCCTACTGCTATCCAACACTTTCCATACTGTTGCACGGACTGGAGTGGGAATAGTAATGTTTACTCCTACTGCTATCCAACACTTTCGATACTGTTGCACTGACTGGAGTGGGAATAGTAATTTTTACCCCTTTGCTATCCAGCACTTTCCCAACTGTTGCAATCATTGGAGTGGGAATAGTAATTGTTATCCCTTTGCTATCCAGCACTTGCCCTACTGTTGCACTCTTTGGAGTGGGAATAGTAACTCTTGCCCTACTGCTATCCAACACGTTCCATACAGTTGCACTCTTTGGATGGGAATAGTAACTTTTGCCTCTACTGCTATCCAACACTTTCCATACTGTTGCACTGACTGGAGTGGGAATAGTAATTTTTGCCCTACTGCTATCCAACACTTTCCATACTGTTGCACTGACTGGAGTGGGAATAGTAACTTTTATCCCTCTGCTATCCAGCACTTTCCCTACTGTTACACTCACTGGAGTGGGAATAGTAATTATTACCCTTTCGCTTATCCAGCACTTTCCCTACTGTTGCACTCATTGGAGTGGGAATAGTATTTGTTACCCCTACACTAGCTAACACATTACCTACTGTTGCACACTTGGGAGTGGGAATAGCAAATTTTACCTCCTCAGCTATCCAACACTTTCCCTACTGTTGCACACTTTGGAGTGGGAATAGTAATTTTTACCCCTCCGCTATCCAACACTTACCCTACTGTTGCACTCACTGGAGTGGGAATAGTACATTTTTACCCCTTCGCTATCCAGCACTTTCCCCACTGTTGCACTCTTTGGAGTGGGAATAGTAATTTTTACACCTTCGCTATCCAACACTTTCCCTACTGTTGCACTCACTGGAGTGGGAATAGTAATTTTTACCCCTCCGCTATCCAGCACTTTCCCTACTGCTGCACTCACTGGAGTGGGAATAGTAATTTTTATCCTTTCGCTATCCAATACTTTCCCTACTGTTGCACTCACTGGAGTCGGAATAGTAATTTTTACCCCTTCGCTATCCAGCACTTTTCCTACTGTTGCACTCTTTGGAGTGGGAATAGTAATTTTTGCCCTACTGCTATCCAACACTTTCCATACTGTTGCACTGACTGGAGTGGGAATAGTAATTTTTACCCTACTGCTATCCAACACTTTCGATACTGTTGCACTGACTGGAGTGGGAATAGTAATTTTACCCCTTCGCTATCTAAGCACTTTCCCTACTGTTGCACATCATTGGAATGGGAATAGTAATTTTTATCCGTCCGCTATCCAGCACTTTCCCTACTGTTGCACTCACTGGAGTGGGAATAGTAATTATTACCCTTTCTGCTATCCAGCACTTTCCCTACTGTTGCACTCACTGGAGTGGGAATAGTAATTTGTTACCCCTACGCTAGCTAACACATTACCCTACTGTTGCACACTTTGGAGTAGGAATAGTAATTTTTGCCCTTCTGCTATCCAACACTTTCCCTACTGTTGCACTGACTTGAGTGGGAATAGTATTTTTTACCCTTCTCGCTATCCAACACTTTCCCTACTGTTGCACTCACTGGAGTTGGGATAGTAATTGTTATTCTTCTGTTATCCAACATGTTCCCTACTGTTGCACTCACTGCGAGTGGGAATAGTACATTTTTATCCATCAGCTATCCAACCCTTTTCCTACTGCTCCACTCTTTGGAGTGGGAATAGTAATTTTTACCCCGCCGCTATCCAACACTTACCCTACTGTTGCACTCACTGGAGTAGGAATAATAATTTTTACCCCTCCGCTATCCAGCACTTTCCCTATTGTTGCACTCACTGGAGTGGAAATAGTAATGTTTATCTCTTCGCTATCCAGCACTTTCCCTACTGTTGCACTCATTGGAGTTGGAATAAATAATTTTACCCCTCCGATATCTAACACTTTCCCTACTGTTGCATTCTTTGGAGTGGGAATAGTAATTTTTGCCACTCCGCTAACCAACATTTTCCCTACTGTTGCACTCACTGGAATTGGGATAGTAATTGTAATCCTTCCGTTATCCAACATGTACCCTACTTTTGCTCTCAATGGAGTGGGAATAGTAAATTTGACCCCTCAGCTAGCCAACACTTTCCCTACTGTTGCACACT
>CAWUFW010034203.1:0-11363 GCA_963921515.1 Calotriton arnoldi
TGTCAGCTTCTTGCATGGCTCTGCGTTCCTGGCGCGGAAAGTCGTGTACAGAACTGACGTCAGCACGCATGGGCGGCGTCTAAGTACTGGCCGCGACGTCATCCCGGCGATCCCGACGACGGACGCGGAGCCACACTACGCCGCCTACCGACGCGCAAGGGTACTGCTACGCAAAACTTTCCGGATCCAGCCTGACGCCTGGGGATATTGTAAGGTAAGAAATCTGTCACTAACTACTGTCTCTTACAGATATATCGTTACACAAGTTAGTAACTTGTGCAATAGGGCCCCTACCGGTCTTTTTCTCAATCTAGAGGCAAAGTTAAAAATAGCTGCAGACTCCCGGGTTAGGTCGTTTTCTTACGAATTATTTCGGGCCCGATTAAATTTTGACATCTAACAGGATCCCCAGGTATGAAAAAGCCTTCGTCCTTGTGACCGGGGTGGACCCTACCATAAAGGTATAAGGCCTTCCTGAGCGGGCGCCTACTTGCATAACGTAGGACTTTGAATTATTGACCAACGTGTCCTGATCCCCCATAAATTGGACAAAAGAGTTTAATAGCGTTTGCAGACCCCGCTCAGTCCTGGCCATCAAGACGGCATCGTCTGCATACAGCAGAACCGAAGGCCGCGCTGTCGCACCTGTGGATAGTCCACCTTGGTCTCCATAAGGATCTTCTCTAGGCTGTTTATATAAACATTAAATAAAAAAGGGGCCAAAATACAACCCTGACAGACCCCTCTGAATGGAGAACAGGCGCGAAACCTTCTGGTCGCCCGAATATCGCACAGCCGCCTTCGTTTCTCGATGAAAGTCTTGGAGAAAGAGAACTATGTCCCTGTCCGCTCCCAGAGAAAGCAAGGTCTGCCACAGCTTTCTTCTGTTCACACAGTCGAACTCGGAGGAGAGATCCATAAAGGCCAGAAAAATGGTACAGGAACGGGCGACTGTGTACTTTTTCAAAATCATGAATAGATTCGGACATAGATCTATCTTTGAGCGGCCGGGGCGGAAACCATATTGGACATCTGACAGGATGTTATGATATAGGGCCCAGTTGGATAGCCTATCCAATAGAATCCGTCCAACCACTTTGACCATGGAGTCCAGCAGGGAAATAGGCCTATAACAATGGGTACTATCTCTATTCCCTTTTTTTAAAACTGGGCCGATGATGGAGGTGGCCCACGAGGCCTGGGGACCGAACCTAACTGCTGCATTCATAACGGAGGTAAGCACAGGGGCCCACAGCTCCATGTTAGAGATATAAAAGTCAGGAAAGATTCCATCCGGTCCAGGGGCCTTGTTACGCGCAGCCCAGCTATTCCCAACCTGACTTCTCCCTCCGAGACTAGCATGGCTGATTTATCGGCACACACTCCTCCAGGAGCGCACTGAGCTGGGGGACCCCCAAACATATCCTCAAAGTGGCTTACCCAATCAGACTCTGTGATGTGGGCATCCAGGGCATTGGCTGCGTCTACTCCCAGAAAAGGGCTATTGACAATGCTCCAGAACTTGGTGCTACTCTTGATTGTACTGGCTTCCATGAGCGTGCTCCAAGCATCCTCCTTCAAAGCCTCTTTGCACCTTCTCAAGGCTTCTTTGTACTGCTTTCTGCAAGTTCTAACTGGTGCAGTCTCTAGAGGTAGCATGCAGGGCTTCCTTTAGCTTCCTGGCCGCACGCGAGCATGCTGAGTCGAGCCATCTTGGAGCCCTATCTGGGTGCCTATTGGAAGTGGGAACCGTCAGTAGATCAGTGATAGAGAGATAGTTACAAAAGCGTTGACAATAATCTCTTCTGACTCTGACTGCGCGGCCAAACAGATCTATATCTCTTTCTGACATTTATCTAAAAGGGTCTCATCAAAAGAAACAGGGATGATCTGAGCCCATTTGAGCCTTCTGCCCCCGTCTGTGGCCTGCAATGAGCCCCCTCCACCTCCCCCCTTCTTCGAGCCCAAAAAGGGCCACTCTTGCCCGTGTTGCCTCTTCCCCTCCCACCCACCCTTGCCCGTGTTGCTTCTTCCCCTCCCTCCCACCCACCCTTGCCCGTGTTGCTTCTTCCCCGATCCCACCCACCCTTGCCAGTGTTGCTTCTTCCCCTCCCGCCCACCCTTGCCCATGTTGCTTCTTGATTGCCCATGTTGCCTCTTCCCCTTCCATGCCCATGTTGCTTCTTCCCCTCCCACCCTTGCCCATGTTGCTTTTTCCGTTGCCCATGTTGCTTCTTCCCTGCTCACCCCCCACCCTTGCCCTTGTTGCTTCTTCTCCTCCCACCCTTGCCCCTGTTGCTTCTTCCCCTCACACCCACCACCCTTGCCACTGTTGCTTCTCCCCCTTCCACCCTTGTCGCTTCTCGCCCTCCCACTTCCACCCTTGTGCTTCTTCCCTTCCTACACCCCAACTTGTCGCTTTAGCTTCTTCCCCTCCCACACCCTCCCTCTGTTGTTGCCCCCCTGTCATAAGAAAGAAAAAAAAAAGCGATGTGACGTGGCCAGCGCTGGACTCATCAGTGCTTGTTTTTTAACCACCCCATTGTCTCCACCATGCCTCCCACTGTACGTGTTGTCCGTTCCCTAACACCCTCCCTCCCGTTGTCCGTGTACCTCACCCACCACCAGAAAAAAAGCTCTATGATGCAGTCAGTGCTGACTGCGTCATAGTGCTTTTTTTTCAAACTTTTAGCTATGCTGAACAACGGCAGTGCTGCTCTACAACATTCCCAAAAGACATTGCGAAAGCCAATAGCTCTCACATAGGTAACACCTTTTGGCTTTGCTAATGCTTGTTGTTTTACCTCCTGCTATCCACATATTGCATGAAAGCACAAGTTTTGGTTCGCAAATGTTTTCTTGGAGCAGGGGGGAAGGGCCATCTGTGGCATCCACTCAGCTGAAGTCTGAGGCAGAAGTTGTAAGTAGCATGACACTTCGCCTAGAGGCCCATAAATCTGCTCCTGGGGCTAGTGCAGACGAGCAAATGACTGAATCCTGTGGAAAGTAAATTAGCCCTAGGTAAGCATTATATTCTGCTGCTTCCTTATTCTTTTTAAATTCTGCTCAGAGTTTCATGAGTGAAAAATACTTGAATAATAAACCATGCCATTTATAAAAATTGAAAACATTGAATTCAGTGTACAGTTTTCGAATATCATAAGATGCGTGTTTGCCTTTCCTTCAGTAGGTTGATGTATGTTGCAGTGGCAGATGGTGGATTTGAAAATTGGTGGGCCGCAAATTTAAGATCGAAGCTGTAACCCCTGACGAGCCCCCCACACCTTCCAATTAATTGCCCAGTGCCCTGATGCATTGCACTGATTTTGGGAGCTTGAAGGCTCTAGCCCCTTCAGGGTTTGATATAATTTCACAAATTGTTCCTGTGTGTTTTTAATTTGTTGCTAATTTTATTTTAATGCGAAGATTTGCACAGTGAAAAAAGCACAATGCCACCAGAAAGCTTTACATAGGGAAAAGAATAAAGTGTTAAAAGGCTAACTGTGCAAACAGAAAATGAGAAATAAGAGAAATAAGATTGCAGAAAATGGATACAAGCCTTTTTAATATCAAAATACATACAATGCTATTATTGCAGCTACAACTACCGCTATTATGTCTAGGGTCTTTCAGACCTTGCAGTACTTCATAGATGTTAGAATTAGACAGACTGCCAGTTTAAAATATTAACTTGCGATTTAATTCATATACTGATAATATGCACAGCCTTGTAGGTTTTCTCATTTATACATTTTTTTAAACATGACATAATTTGAAACACGAAAATACAATGTGTGTGTTCTTTATTCCACGTTATTTTATGGCTTCTGATCCAGCACAACCCCTAAATTCTGAAACCAGGGACCAAGGGAAATCTCATCACACATAAATTGCTTTACCAAATAACGGAGCCCATCACACATTACCCACAAATGATCCCTGAGGACAGGCGCTGGATTTGGGGGATTTATTTTGTCAGTTTTATTAAACACTATACCTCATATCAATAACCATTATTTTAATCCTGACTATTAGTAATTTCAACTTCTTCTTTTGGTCGATTGACCATTAGTTGAAGAGTTGATGGTGACTATGATTAACTAAACAGTTTAATACTTAACTAAATAACCACAAAGTCACTTTTTCAGTTAATGATTTTATATTATTAAATGCTCTTAAATTGATCATCAGTGCATACACAAGATTGCATATAAGAGAACAAATTATCAAGCAATGTAATCAAAATGAATCATTTGCATCGATATCAAGCGTGCATAGGAATGGGAAAGAGAAGGTACAGCATAAATACTTGCAAAAATATACTTGCAAATTAAAAGCAATCAAGGAGGGTAATACCCACCAAAGAATCAGGAAAACCACTTCCTTGGCCGAGGTTGTGGGAAGAGGTCCCCAGAGATGGGCTCGGAGGACAAAGTTAAACAGGACAGATGCAGCAAAGTTTACTATACTAACAATTAGAATTTATCTCCCACTTAATCTACCTCCTCGGTCGCAGTCTCCTCCCAAGCACTCCCGCAACGTTCTCGTACCTAAAGGTTCTCTTTCTCTGTGCAGGGCTGCTCTTTCTGTCTTAGATATTTTCTATGCGATCTGGTCTGTGTTCTCCCTAGGTTCTCGTCTGCGTTCTCGTCTGATCTATTCCGCTCCGCTCTTGTTCTGCCACACCCCAATTGGGACATCAGTTATACCTTTCTGCCTAATACACTTTCTTAAAATGTTGCAGTATCGGTAGAAACTCGGACTGTGATTGGTTGTCGTAAATCATACTAGGGTCGCCTCATCCAGTTCTCCCCACAAATCCATCCTATACCGGTTCTAACAAAGGAAGGATTTAAGAACATTGCATTCATATAAGTCTTCAAAACCAAAATAAAGAGCTAGGACTCTAGGACAGCCGTCCTTGTCCCTGTGATTTATAATATAACCAAAGAAGACGGCTAAGCAAAATGACTGTCTGACATTAAGATGTCTGGCACCTCCAAAGTTTGTTATGAAAACCCTCACACACCAACCTGGTTGGTGTCATGCTTCATCATCGGGTCCCAGCCGGGCTGGCCGAATGCTACCCAGCTGTGCTACGACACCTGTTTACAGTGGAGCAGGTTTTAGGTGTAGGTGAATGTGATGAAGTGAGTGAAATATGTCAAAATACCTCCAGATTACTACCCGTTACTTTATTCGTGGTGATCTGGGGTATGGTTAAAAAAGACAAGAGAGTGGATAAAGAGTACTATACGTAGCTATTTATTATCCTCTGGTCAGAGGATAATAAATAGCTACGTATTTAACCATAACGAATAAAGTAACGGGTAGTAATCTGGAGGTATTTTTACATATTTCACTCACTTCATCACATTCACCTACACCTAAAACCTGCTCCACTGTAAACAGGTGTCGTAGCACAGCTGGGTAGCATTCGGCTGCCCGGCTGGGACCCGATGATGAAGCATGACACCAACCAGGTTGGTGTGTGAGGGTTTTCATAACAAACTTTGGAGGTGCCAGACATCTTAATGTCAGACAGTCATTTTGCTTGGCCGTCTTCTTTGGTTATATTATTATTCATATAAGTCTAACATTCATAATTATACTATCTGAAAGAGACACGTTAGTGATAGATTCCTTACCTTAGAATATCCCCAGGCGTCAGGCTGGATCCGGAAAAGTTTTGCGTAGCAGTACCCTTGCGCGTCGGTAGGCGGCGTCGTGCGGCCCGCGTCCGTCGTCGGCGTCGTGATCGCCGGGATGACGTCGCGGGCAGTACTTAGGCGCCGCCCCTGCGCGCTGACGTCAGTTCTTCTTTTTCCGCGCCAGTAAGCGCAGATCCGGGAAGAGCAGTGCCCTGGTCAATTTTTGACCATACTTTTTGGTGATTTTTCACTGTTTTTTTTTCCAGCCTTCAGGTGTCGTAGGGATGCCCGGCTTCAAGCGATGCGGCGCCTGTGCGCGGATGATGTCCGTCACCGACCCGCATTGGGAGTGTCTCTTCTGCCTCGGCCGAGGCCACGACACCGAGTCTTGTCCCGAATGCCAGGCCCTCAACCCGAAGGCTTTGCGAGAGCGGTCTCGAAAGCTCCTCGAGGCCCGGCATTCGGCTCCGCGGAAGCCCCGGTCGCGTGAGAGGTCCAGGGGTCGCTCGCGGAGTGCACACCGGTCGTCGGCGTCGAAGTCTTCTTCGTCCGGTAAGTCTCGACACAAGAAGTCCAAGAAGCATCGTCGCTCTCGGACTTCGCCTCGCCGGTCTCGCGACTCGGCTGAGGCCCCTCCCGGCACCGTCCCCGCCCCCGCGGCCCCGGACTTGCCTGTGGAGTCGCCCCCGTCATACCCGCCCTTCCCGGGTTCGGGGGCGGATCCGGCCAAGGTACAGGAGTTCCTGTCGGCCATGGCCCGCCTCTTCGGGCCTTCAGGCCCCTCCGGTGCGCCTTCGGGCCCCGCGGGCCCTGATGGGGTTGATCCGGCGTCGCCGGCGGCTCCGGCCCCGGCGCCGCCCGAGCCTCCAGCCTCGATCCCGGCTCCGGCCCCGGCCTCGATCCCGGCTCCACAACCCCCATCGACGCCGGTCGACCTCACGACACCTCCGCCGGCGCCGATGTCTCCGGTGCCGTTCTCGACGCCGCCCTGGGCTCCGGGCGGCGTCGTCCCCCAGTTCCTTCCGGCTCCGGACTTGGACCCGGAGCGACGTCGCTCGACGCCGGCTCCGGCGCCGATGGGACCTTGGGTCCCAAATGTCCCTCCTCCTCCTTATTTTGAACCAGAGGAGGACCAGGAGGACTGGGAGGGGTCTGATGACCCTCTGACACGCAACTGTCAGTATGATGAGGACTGGACAGAGAGTCTAGGGGAGGCCAGTGGTCTGGATACTTCTCCTGACACTGGCATGCTGTCTCCTCCCGTGGCTACGGAGGAGGGGGCCAATCTTGGTACGGTGTTGCGTAGGGCTGCTGGGGCCTTACGTCTCCAGCTCCCTACTTTGACGGTCAAGCCTAACATCTTGACAGAGGTGCTTCAGCCGGCAGCCTCCTCTGCGGAGACTGTGCTGCCGTTTAACGACGCCCTCACGGACGTTCTTTGGGCGCCTGGTCCAAGCCCAACACAGGGGCTCCTGTGGATCGGAACGTGTCACGACGCCATCGCCCCGCTCCGGGCGACCCCCTGTTTCTTTCTGTCCACCCCACTCCTGAGAGCTTGGTTGTCCAAGCCTCCGCTTCCCAAACCGCCTTCCCTACCGCTCCTCCGGATAGGGAATCCAAACGCCTGGATCAGTTTGGGAAGAAAGGTTTTTCTTCCTCCAGTGCTGGCTTGCGGTCCGTTAACACCGCTTGTCTTTTGGGCCGATATACCCACTCTCTGTGGGATTCGGTGGCGGATGTTTTGCCCCAGTGCCCTGAGGAGGTCCAGGCACTGCTTTCCCGCGCCATTGCGGAAGGAAGGGATGCGGCCAAATACACTATCCGTTGTGGCCTTGACACCGCCGACTCGCTGGGCAGGTCGATTGCAACGACGGTGGCGCTCCGACGCCACGCCTGGCTGAGAACCACTGGTTTTTCAGGGGATGTCCAGAATACTCTCATGGACATGCCCTTTGATGGAGTCGGTCTTTTTGGGTCCAAAGCAGACCATGCGTTGGAGCGCTTTAAGGACTCACGGGCTACTGCCAAGTCCCTGGGCCTTTCTGCTACACGCCCTCCGCTGCCTTCTGCTTTTCGCCCCTATCGTGGCCACGGTAGGGGCGCCCTTCACGTCAGCAGCCCAGCCACCGGCCCGCGCAGCAGGCGTCTTCGCGTGGCCGAGGACGTGGATTCCGCCGTGGCGGATCGGGCAACCAGCGTGCGGGTCAGGCCACCACCTCCAACCCGTCCGCGGCCTCCAAGCCCTCCTAGTCCCTCCTTTCAGGTGCACGGCACGCCAGTAGGGGGCAGGGTCCGCCATCACCTTCCCCACTGGCGCACCATCACCTCGGACAGGTGGGTCTTGGACATTGTCCGAAGGGGCTACTCCCTCCCCTTCGAGACCACCCCCCAGCCATGCCACCTCAATTCCACCGCATGTCAGGGGATCACTTGGTGCTTCTACAGAAGGAAGTCACGGCCCTCTTGACCAAGAGGGCCATCGAGCATGTTCCGACCCCAGAAGTAGGGCGTGGTTGCTACTCCCACTACTTTCTGGTGCCCAAAAAGGACAAGGAGGACATGCGTCCTATCTTGGACCTCCGGAACGTCAATCGCTTCCTCCGGAAGGAGAAGTTCAAGATGCTCACCCTAGCTCAGGTCTTGACTGCCCTCGACCCTGGAGACTGGTTGGTAGCGTTGGACTTGCAGGACGCGTATTTCCACATCCCCGTCCTGCCGGCCCACCGGCGTTACCTTCGGTTCACGGTAGGCCCCGAGCATTTTCAGTTCACCGTGCTCCCCTTTGGCCTTACAAGTGCCCCTCGGGTGTTCACGAAAGTGATGGCGGTGGTCGCAGCTCATCTGCGCCGGGCAGGGGTTTCAGTCTTCCCCTACCTCGACGACTGGCTGCTGAAGGCGGGCTCGTCCCAGGCAGTCGTCTCCCACCTCCAGACTACGGCCGAACTCCTGCACTCGCTGGGGTTCTCCATCAATGTGCCGAAGTCGCATCTGATTCCTTCTCCACAGCTCCTTTTCATCGGAGCAGTTCTGGACACGACGCGGTTTCGGGCCTATCCTCCCGAACGGCGAGTCCGGGATATTCAGGCTATGATTCCGATCTTTCGGCCTTTATCCTGGGTTTCGGTAAGGATGACCCTGAGGCTGCTGGGCCTCATGGCCTCCTGCATCCTGCTGGTCAATCATGCCAGATGGCATATGCGGGCTCTGCAGTGGGACCTGAAGTTCCAGTGGGCGCAGCACCAGGGCAACCTGTCCGATCACGTCCAGATCTCGGAGGGGACTGCAAAACAGTTGCAGTGGTGGCTCTCGAACCGGCAATGGGTCATGGGCAGATCCCTCTCCCTTCCCCAGCCAGAGCATACAGTTGTGACGGACGCGTCCCTTCTGGGATGGGGCGGTCACATGGGAGAGGCGGAGATCAGAGGCCTCTGGTCTCCGGCGGAGTCCCGGCTCCATATCAACCTTCTGGAGCTCCGGGCGATCCGGCTTGCACTCAAGGCATTCCTTCCCTCTGTCAAAGGGAAGGTAGTGCAGGTGTTCACAGACAACACCACCGCCATGTGGTACTGCAACAAACAGGGCGGGGTGGGGTCTTGGACCCTTTGTCAGGAGGCTCTGCGCCTCTGGACATGGCTGGAACATCAGGGCATGTTCCTGATGGTTCAACACCTGGCAGGTTCTCTGAACGCCAGGGCGGACGAACTCAGCCGCAGGTGCATGATGGATCACGAATGGCGTCTTCACTCGGAAGTGGCGCAAGGACTCTTTCTACAGTGGGGAGAGCCTTGGTTAGATCTATTCGCCACCGAAGAGAACGCGCAATGTCATCAGTTCTGCGCGTTGGAATTTCCAAGGCGGCACTCGCTCGGCGACGCTTTTCGTCGCGAGTGGAGTTGCGGTCTGTTATACGCCTTTCCGCCTATACCACTTCTACCCAGAGTGTTGAAGAAGATTCGGCACGACCGGGCCCAAGTCATTCTTGTGGCTCCGGACTGGGCTCGAAGAGTTTGGTGTCCCGAGCTACTCAATATGAGCATAGATCCCCCGATCCGTCTGCCTCTTCGGGAGGATCTTCTGTCGCAGCAGCAGGGGACGGTCCTCCACCCGAACCTGTCCAGTCTACACCTGCTTGCGTGGAGATTGAGCGGCGGCAGTTGATTCCTTTCGACTTGCCTCCCGAAGTTTGTGATGTGATTCTGGCAGCCAGGCGTCCCTCCACTAAGGTGGTATACGCCTGCAGGTGGAACAAATTTGTGGCATGGTGCACAGCAAAGGCTGTGAATCCCCTTTCTGCCCCTCTTTCTGAGGTCCTTCTGTTCCTTCTTTCTCTGGCCCAACAGGGTTCTGCCCTGGGTACCATCAAGGGTTATCTTTGTGCTATCTCGGCCTTCCTCAGGCTCCCTGATCAGCCCTCCCTTTTCAAGTCCCCTGTTGTTAACAGGTTCTTAAAAGGCATTACTCACCTCTTCCCTCCTGTTCCGTTTGTAATGCCTCAGTGGGACTTGAACTTGGTTCTTACCTTTTAATGTGCGCTCCCTTTGAGCCTCTGCATAACTGTCCTCTTCGTCTTCTGACTCTAAAGGCAGCCTTTCTGGTGGCCATCACCTCCGCTCGGCGGGTGAGTGAGCTCCAGGCTCTTTCTTGCAAACCTCCCTTTCTGTCTGTTCATCCAGACAAGGTTGTTCTTCGGACGCGTCCGTCCTTCTTGCCAAAGGTGGTTACTGCTTTCCACATTGGGCAGACCATCACTTTGCCCACCTTCTTTCCGCCTCCGCATCCTTCCAGAGAGGAAGAGAGGCTCCACCGTCTGGACCCAAAACGTGCGCTCTCCTTCTATATCGACCGCACGAAACACTTCCGGGTGGATGACCAGCTCTTTGTTGGCTACGTGGGCGCCAAAAAAGGTCGGGCGGTGCACAAGAGGACCATCTCCCGCTGGGTTACCTTGTGCATCAAGACCTGCTATTCTTTGGCTAAGAAGGAGCCTCCTGTTGGGCTGCGTGCCCATTCCACCAGGGCAACGGCTGCTACCACGGCCTTGGGCCGCGGTGTTCCGCTGCCGGTTATCTGTCAGGCAGCTACGTGGGCCTCGCTGCACACGTTTACTAAGCATTACTGCCTTGACAGTCAGGTCCGGAGGGACGGCTTCTTTGGCCGTTCTGTCCTCCAGGACTTCCTTGTCTGATCTTTGTTCGCAGACCCACCACCGGGGTTGGTATTGCTGGGGTATCTATTCTAAGGTAAGGAATCTATCACTAACGTGTCTCTTTCAGATGCACAAGTTACTAACTTGTGTAACGATATATCTGTAAGAGACAGTAGTTAGTGATAGATTCCTTACCGCCCCACCCATCCTCCCCGTTCTGCGAACTGATTTCTAGGGTTAAGGACATCCCTTTCAGGGCCCTAGTATTTTTCAGACACCTGTGTCAGCTTCTTGCATGGCTCTGCGTTCCTGGCGCGGAAAGTCGTGTACAGAACTGACGTCAGCGCGCAGGGCGGCGCCTAAGTACTGCCCGCGACGTCATCCCGGCGATCACGACGCCGACGACGGACGCGGAGCCGCACGACGCCGCCTACCGACGCGCAAAGGGTACTGCTACGCAAAACTTTCCGGATCCAGCCTGACGCCTGGGGATATTCTAAGGTAAGGAATCTATCACTAACTACTGTCTCTTACAGATATATCGTTACACAAGTTAGTAACTTGTG